>CAJNIZ010002286.1:12494-26598 GCA_905231905.1 Symbiodinium pilosum | reverse complement strand
TAGGTAAATGGGATATACTTGGGCCCTAGAGTAGGTATATGGGAACCCCTTTGGGCCCTAAGTATATACCATATACCTACATGGACCCTTTGGGCAGTTTGGTCCCCGAGTCAAGAGGAGACGTCTTTGCGAAATGCTTACATCGGCATTGGATGCCTACATCGCGCGCCGGCTGCATTTGAAACATGAAGTGAGGATATATGGTTGGTTGTCAAAATTATAGTCCCTTTTTAAATCCCTATTATAATACGGCCCCTAATATTTAGGGTACCAAAAGTGACCATCCTTTTGACAACCACACATATGTAGTTGGGCGAGAAAAATTCAAGGTTTAGGGGATTATGGACTACCTGAACCCCTCAAGTATGTAGACTAATAGCCTTTTGGGCTGTTTTCTGTGTGTTTTGGGCTATTAGTTTACCTACTTTAGGGGTTTAGGTAGAGGCAGGGAATCCCAATCTTTCTGCAAGCTGTATTCAAGCACTACTTACGGCAAAATAGGAATTCTGTGGGAGGAGTATTAACCCAAATGTATGCAGAAACTTGGACAGTGAACTGGAAAGCACTGTAGGGTTGAGAAAGTCATGGGGCTTCTCTGGGCAGAATGTTACAACCGCACCTGACCCGACATATTTGGTTTTGGCGATTTAGCATCGATTCGATGACGATATCGATAAAGTATTGCTGTAAAGGCCATGAGTCTGATACAAGATTATCCTTAAAGACTACCCGAACCCTACATTCCCTCTCAAGCCGTAAGCCGTCAAACCTTATGCACGAAATCAATAAATCCAGAGTCCTATCGCCTTAATCCCTATAAACCTAGAAACCCTACGAACCTGGAACATCCTAGAACCCCCATAGACCCTGCGCCGCGCGCCGGCAAAATCTGCCCTCAGTTCACACGGCACGCGAAGCCTGTCTTCCATGCGTCCTTCCTGTGCCTAGCAGTGGACAAGGCTGTTGGACTGAGTTTTGGGACGCGCCGTAGGGTTTCCAAAGGTCCGACGTGGTAGTTTGCATAACTGGGGTGACCCCAAACAAAATAGACTCTGGAATAGTTTAATCCTTGTTTTGGGGGATCCCCCAAGAAGGTACCCCAGAATGTGGCAAAGCCTCATGTAGGTACCTAGTAGATCTCTATTGTGGGGATCCCCCCAAAAAGGTACTCATGACTGAGGTAAAGCATGTAGGCATCTAGTATGTAATTAAGGCCCAAACGGCATCACTATTTTAGGGTTTTGGTATATTATACTGTATAGCTACATGGACTCTTTGGGGTTAAGGCGCAAACCCTCCATTGGCTTGGTATTCCAGAACATCATTCACTAGTGGCAAGATAAAAAATGGGCTGTCAAGATGTTTCGTATCAACCGTATCTCAATCCTTGAGGGGTCTGGACGTCGTAGGGTTGAGTGCTTGGGGCGGTAGGCTTTTGCATTTTGCTGCGGAAGGGTTGATTGGCCAAGACCCCTTTGGCCGGTTCCATGTTAAGTTGGGGGAGGGTCGTGCAGTAGGGTCATAAGGAGCAGCACTATACAGGCGGCCTTCAGGATGTAGATAAACCCTAAACCCTAAGCCCTTCATATGCCCCAATACATCCTATTCCGTGTTGTACCCGGGCTCTGCAAGCCCGGATCTGCGAATCGGTGAAGCACTCCTGGTAGCCTTCACTCAATCCTGAGCAACTATAGTCCCTAAGGGTCCAAGTACCCAATGATTAGGTACTTGGGGTTTTGTAAATTGTAATTTTAGTACAGGTTTTGGGTAAGTATATGTTTATTAGGTACTTGGACCCTTAGGGAGTATCCTCAGCCCTGAAACCTTTCAAAGCAACATGGGACTTTTCAGGGATCCTGGATAGACCAACGTCCTTTCTTAAAAGGCCTTCCTGGGTTCCGTATTAGGTTTGGGAAATTATACCCTAAACCCGCTATAGATCTTTGGAATACCTATAGCACCCTACACAGGGTTCAATAAACCATAATCTCTAAACCGCAAACGCAAAAATCCTGACCCTTTAAACCCTAGCTGTAACCTTAAAATCCTAAACTCTTACACCCCGAAACTCTGAACCCTGAAGCCCTAACCCAAAAACCCTAAATGACAGGGCTTCCATGGTTCTCAAACCGTCAGTCCGAAGCCAGGCCATCGACAACTGCCAGCAAATTAGAACGGAACAGCTGAAGGCACTTAGTGCTGGGTAGGTAGGGTCTCGGGGTTTGAGCTGGGTTTGGAGTTTAGGCTTTCGCCTTCAGGGTTCAGTGTTTAGGCTGTAGGGTGCAGGGGTCTAGGGTTTAGGGTTTGTGCGAAGAGTCCTTCATCGAGAGCCAAATGAAAATGGAAACGGAAAATGTGATTATGTACGGATTCTGGAGGCCAAGGTTTCGGGATCCTTTATACCATGCGGGGCTACGGATTTCTTTTCCTTACTTCGAAGGGACCAGTTTTCTCAATAGGGTTTACCTAAACCCCAAAAGTATGCAAAAACATGCCCCTAAGCCCATAATAATAGCCATAAAGGCCATTATTTTACCTACTTTGGGGGTCCAGGTAGTACTCCCTAAACCCTAAACCCCAAACCCAAAATAATATCGTAGTTTCCCTTTTCTTTTCCATTAATTGTTACCTACTTTTGGGGTCCAGGTAGGGTCAGGGTTGAACCAAATCTCAGGATGGACCTTTTGAGCTAAGAGGAGGGTTTAGGGTTTAGAGTTTAGGGTTCGGGGTTTAGGGTTAAGTTTTCTCCTTCCCCGAATAAATCTGGAGCTTGAAAGGGGACGATAAAAGGCTACCTGGATCCCAAAAGTAGGTAAAGCAATGGCCGCTATGGCTACTATTATGGGATTAGGACAATTATTTTACATACTTTTGGGGTTCAGGCACTGGCCTTTTAATGGGGTGCCTTTTTCAGGGTTCTTCAGTGGTTTAGGGGAGGGTAGGGCTTCTGGGTTTGTTGAGAAGAGACTCCCTTAACGGAGTTCCCCAGCCCAACCCTCGCAACAGGCCCCAACAGGCAGCCCCAAGAGCCCGAACAGTCAACAGATCGGCCCCAAATAGTCCTTAATGAGAGGAAGGGGAACGCGGGAAGAGTTGTAACATGATATGTTTTAGGTTTGGGGTTTGGGGTCCCTAAGCCCTGAACCTTAAACATTTAGGCTGTTGTGGAATCGTGGTATTTCTGGTGAGAATGATTCTCGGGTATTGGGTTGCACCTCTAAGTGTTGAGCTGCGCTAGGGTTTAGGGATTACTTAGATGGTCAGGGTCACCTGGTAAGTATGTTGATAAGCCTTCTCCGCAATTATCCCATTTTAAGCCTACTTATTAAGCCGGTCCCCATCTGGGATTAAATGCTGGAAAGCGTCCCGGCGCGTAGGCCTGATTCATTCTTGTTTGGGGCTACCCAGCCTGCAATTCGGGGTGACACGATTCGCCTTACATTGACACTCCTCTGCTCTCCTTGCCGGGAGGAACGAGTCGTCTGGCTGGACTCAACCGGTATTGGGGGTTCCCGCCGAGTTGTGATGATGCCTTCCGTGGCTACCCCAGCCGACGTTGGACTTGCCGAGCAGCATGTCTATCTCAATGGTGTGCAGGCACTCAGTACCTCACACATGGGGCTATAGTACAGGTTACTAGTGCCGCTGAACCTCCTGCGCATCTCAACATCTGCGCTCTGTGGCATGCAATACCCGATCTTGCAGCCCTTTCAGCTCCTACTCCGTTTCCATATGCCAACCACCTCTTTGCATCGTTTGAGGGCCCCACTGCCTTTGAGCCTTATTTTGTGCAGCAGCAGCTTGCTTTGAGGGAGACGCATGACCCCCAAGTTGGGTTTAGGGTGCCCTCTCCACTCCTGCCTCAAAACTCCTAAACTTCAATGTCCACGGACCCTAACCCTAAATCCTATCCTCGCTAGACCCTTAACCCCCAAATTCAAAACCTATATAATCCCCCTAAACCCTAAACCCTAAACCTATAATATCAATTCTAACCCCTAAGCATTGAACCCTAAATCCTATGTCCCAAGTTTCGAAGCCCTAAAGCTCCAGGCCGGGGAAATTTCAAGCCCAATCCTTTCAAGCAGTGTTAGGGTTTAGGGTTCAGGGTTTAGGGGTTTAGGGTTTAGGGTGTACCCGGCAATCCAAACCACCTACAGCGTTCAAGATCTGAGGCCTATTGAAAACCCTAAGCCCTTCATCCCTAAACCCTACAACTATGGGACCATGGAATTCAAGCCGTAAACGCCCTAGCCAAGGTTTTGAAGTTTGGGGTTTCCGGTTCCCAAGCACAGAAAACCCAGAACGGTTTGGGGCTTAGGGGTTAGTGCTTAAGGTTTAGGATGCACACTGCAAAATAGGCGACGCACGCCAAGATGCTGGTCCAACAAAAGAGGCTGGTCTTGTTCAACGAGTTTACTGTAGTGGAGGGCGTGGGAGGTTTGAAAGACATGCCTTCCTGCCCAGGGGCTGGGCGCGAAGCTCAAGCCCTAGCCCCTTAAACCCTTAACCTTACACTTAAACCTCTAAACCCGTAAAACCCTAACCCCTAAACATTAAACCTAACTCCTAAACCCCAAACCCTTTTGATATTGAAAATTGTCTTGCGTGACCATAGCATTCTCCCAAGGGGTCCATGTAGCTATGTAGATAAAGCCACAATACCCAAAGGGTCCATGTAGGTATAGGGCTTCGGGTTTAGGGGCATAGTTTCTACTTAGGCCCCCAAGTAGGTTTAGGGAAAGCTTTTGAGCCCTGAGTATACACTATATTTCTACATGGACCCTTTGGGTCTACAAGACCATAGTTCCCGAGGTGTAGGGTCATGTGTGATTTGCCACCGTGCAGAAGCTTGAAGGAGAAGGGGCCCCTTTAGAAGCGGCTTGTGCGGATCATGTAGTTAAGTTTTGTTGTGCTATACAGGTTTCAGAGTGGAGATGGAATGCAATCCTTCAGTAGATACAGCCAAACTATGCCCCGAAATCATTCTACTTCTTCCGGCGCCTATGCTCCTCAAGACAAGGGCTGCTCAGAACAGGGGTGCCCTGATTTCTGAACCTCGAATCCTAAACCCTTAGCCCTAGACCCTAAACCCTGTACCGTACCCTGCAAGATGGGTTAGTTGTGAGGGGCCTAGAGTTTGACCCAACGGGTCCAAAGTATTTGAGGGTTGAGGGATACTTTAAAGGGTGACATCATCCAGGGATTAGGGTTTAGGGTTTAGGGATATGGCCCGGATAATCGAGAATCAAATGGAAAAGAAAGTGGAGCATTCAATGCAAGCTGGGCATATGCAGTGGTTCATAGAGACCGGAGTATGTCAGTATTTTGCGATCGTCCTTATAAACTCCCAGAACCCAGAATAACAATTACGGGTACAAGAATCCCGGTATAGGATTATTGCATGCTGGACCCTTAGATGATGAGAATACTGGTACTTTTCTCTATAAACCGCCAAATAGCCGTTGTCTGCCAAGCGCTTTTTCATTTTCTGTTTTCATTTGATGTCCCAAACCTCATCCCTAAACCCTGAGTAGTAGTTCTCGTTTCATTTTCCTGTTCTTTTCTGACAACGGTATACTGGACCCTTAGGTCCTCAGGTGTAATTATGATCGCAGGGGTGAAATGTTGAGGTTACCGTCCAGTTCAAGGTTTTTCGCGCCCATTTTCAGAGGTACGGACACCAACGTTTGAGATGCAAGGTGTTTTGGGAAGCATAACCGATTATACTCCAGACTTTAAGAGAAAGCTTGTACTCTCAAAAGGACCGTTAGGTTTGCTGTTGACCGCCAACAGTGGTTTGCAGCGGAAGACACTTCAAATAGCTTGACTTCAGGTTTTGCGCTGCAAATAACTTGGGCCATACATATATGTGTGTATATATATATGTATATGTATATAGAGCTTGGAACTGGTGACAGGTCCTTAAGATGCCTGAGATGTTTGAGTGTGGGAGTTAATACGGTTTTGATGGTAGACAGCTGAAGCACTCTGGACACAGACCTCCCTGAAGGACTGGCGTGGAGGCAAACCTTCAATTTTAGACCTCCAAACCTTACTCCTAGACCCTCAACCCCCCCTCCACCCCGTAGACCTCGAAACCCCAAACTCTAAATCCTGCTATAACCTAAACCCTCAATCCTCCTACACCCTAAACCCTAAACCCTAGATCCTCCTACACCCTAAACAGATGTGCTAAATCTTAGCAACCCTGAGCCCTGGATCTCGCACCTTGAACACAACCAGTTTAGGGTTTGTCAGTTTGAGGCGTAGGGTTTAAGGTTGAAGGTTTTGGGTTTGGGGTTTAGGATTTAGGGCTTAGGGTTTAAGTTTTAGGGGTTGAAGGTTTATGGTTTAGGGTTGTAGCATACCTGAAACTCTAATCTTGGCCACCTGGACCCCATCAAATAATGGTCCCAAATCCACAAAAATAGGAGGCCAAGGGCGATTATTCTACAGAATTTTGCAGTTTAGGTGCCCATACCCCAATATATTCCATTTGGGGTTTAGGGTTTAGGGCAAAGGGACCTATATCATTCTCCATACTTTGAGGGTTTAGGTGGTACGTGGGATGCGGCACGCCGGCACAAACTCAGGTGGATCTTGAAGTCTGTGAAATGCAACGTACGTAACTGGGGCGGTTCAAGAGGGTATATCATTCCAGTACCTGAGACTAACATTGAATACGTTCCCCAACCCCTAACATGAAATATGGCCCCGAATGGATATAGTCACCCTTGAGTAGATGGAATATGGCTTTGGGTATATTATAATAAGATCCCCATGTACCCCGTATTCTATCTACTGAAGGGGTACTATAAGGTCTCCCAAACCGTTTCCATCAGACTACAGCAGGGTTCAAGGGCTTAGGGAGCCTTAACCCCTAAGCAGCAACAGGCAATCCATAAAGCCGCAATTCTGTGAACCACACGGTTTAGGGTTAAAGGTTTGGGCTTTCGGGGCCCAAGCAAGAAGGGAGGCGTTCTGCACCAAAACAATCTCGATCTCTCAACTCGCAATAATACTATCACTTCTTTGTTTATCATCAAACGATTATTGCTATTATTGATCTTAAGATTTTCCGTGGATGCAAGGGGCGGGTGTCTAGGCCTTGTGCAGTACCTCGACAGCAAGTGATGTGGGGCTTGGGGCTGGGTGGGGGTTCGGGTTCGGGGTTTAGCACTTTAGGGTTTAGAGTGGCCCGGGTTTAGGGTCCAGGGCCTGGGTGCGGAGTTTCATCATAGAGTTTAGGATTCAGGCTTATAATGCAGGATTCCCTTTGAGGGCTTCCCCAGTCTCCGGGCTGTGCTATCGGGCAGAACCCATGTATGAACTGTCGGCAAACTGGGTTTGGGTTTTGGTGTTCAGGGTTTCGGCCATTTAGGGTTTGGTATTGAGGTCTTACGCTTTCGTGTTTAAGGTTGGTGTCTAGAGTTAAGAAGTTTGGTGATGTTTGGTGTTTAACGTGCAGACTTCAGGGTGGAAGACCATATCCGCAGCTTCAAAGATTGCAGTAGGTTGGTCAGGATTCTTGAAAGCCTGTCTACCCCAGACCTTACCCCAAACCCTAAACCCCGAGTCATGTATACCTTGAAAGCCCCAAACCAAGAGAGCCCTGGCAACCACTGAGACAGACTTCCGTAAATCCCAAACAAATCCTAAACCCTGGGTTTAGGGGTGTAGGGTTAGAGGGCTTAGGGTTTAGGGGTTTAAGTTTGCCCTGAGTTTTTTGTTGCTGTTGGTACTCTAAATGTCGAACAGCTTTTACCCTAAACTCAATTATGTGTATGATTGAGGAAGTTTCTCGGTTACCCCTTACCAGGAACCCTGCTTCGCGCCATGGAGATTATTCGATACCTGAGCATTTCAAAAGGTTTTCCCACACCTCACCTACCTAGGGTTTAGGGTTTAGGGTTACCTATCCAGGGAATAGTTGTTCCTAAGCACGATTTTTCTAAGACAGTAGGCCGCATGTTCGCACACAGGTCCAGATTTGCAACACATGCTCACAAGTTCCGGGTGCTTAGCAGGGAATGGGGGCACGGGCTTCAGGGATTGCTTAAGAGATTAGTAAGCACTACTATGTGGCTCTAGTCCTCTGTACCTTATAACCTGCACCCAAATGAGAGGGGGGTTCCTAAACACAGGGTACCATTTTGGCGGTCCCATAAAAAGGATTGTAGAGTTTTGGGTTTCTGTTGGGGTTCGCCCTGTTTTGGGAAACTACCAACTAAGAATCCCTGGAGTCCCTACAGCCTAAACATTAGGAGGACCCCCCACCCTGTAATAGTGACTAGAAGGGAGAATAAGGATTATTTTAGGGTCCTCTTATAGTCTTATTATACCACTATTGCAGGGTAGGGGGTCCTCCTAACCCAAACATTCCAACTTCCTGCCATGGAGACAAGCCTATACCCCTAAACCCTAAACCCCAAACCCCTAAACCCCTAAACCCCTGAACAAGGTACTGGTGCCCCCTAACTGCGGCTGCTCCGCCGCCCCCAGCAGAAGGCTGCAGTTTAGGCTTTTGGGTTCCTTTACCTTACAATTCGGGTTCCGGCTTTTCGGCTTAAAACATGTAAGAGTTAACGCAAAGAATGTTAGGAACAGGGAAACTGAATGGTTGATGCTACTTGTGCCGTTTGTCTGGCTCTTGGCGCAGAGGGATGTTGATTTTTGTCAATTGCATTTGCCCTGAAGCTATATCCTTCACCCTTAGCCGTGCCGCTTCTTGATTCTACCCCTACACCCCTAACCCCTAAACCAAAATCCCTGAACCCAAACCCTAGACCCCCAGACCATACCCCCTAAACCCTATATGGTAGTTTCCCAAAATTAGGGGACCCCAATATAGACCCCCAAATACTATAGTCCTTATTATGGGGACCCCCAAAATGGTACCCCTAATTTTGGGAAACCCCCTTTTAACCCCCAAACCCCTAAACCCTACGCTCGGGATCAGGCTTCAGGGCCTTGACGTGGAGTTCTCAGTCTCGGGGTTTAGGGTTTAGGGGTTTAGGTTTTAGGGTTTAAGTTTTTTTGGGTTTAGCTTCTCATGTCCCCACAGAACATCGTCCCCTGAACACCTGAGTCTGAAAATCTTAACTCCCCAACCCTGCATCCCTAGGTCCCGGGACCTGGAACCGGAACAACCAAAATTAAAACAGGTCTTCACAAACAACCACTTTTTTGTAGATTTGGGTCCTCAGCCAGGAAGTCGCTGATTTTGGAGCAACCATGTTGCTTCTGATTCTTGAGAACCCTAAGGGTCCAGGTCGGCCCAAAAGCCTTGAGAACAAGTAAAAGCAGCCCACAGACCATTATTCTACATACCTTAGGGTGTAGGTGAAGCCCTAGTATTTCAGAAACCCTGGACCTTAAATCCTAAAGCCCAAACCCTAAATCCTAAACCCTAAACCTTGGTTAACCTTCCCTAAGGGTCCAATGACCCAAATAATAGGGTATCAGGGCCCAAATACCATTAATATTATAGTATTTGGGCCCTAAAACCCTATTATTTGGGTCCTTGGACCCTTAGGGCTTGGTTACCTTTCCCTTTGGATTTCTTGGGTTCGAGGCATCGCCTTGGCAAAGCAACAGCGAGCTGATAGGCGTTCCCTACTGGCTGCGCCCCTCGGCGCCAAGCGCTTGTTCTATGGGGCTTGGGGGTTTTAGGGATTAGGGTTTAGGGATTAGGGTTTGGGGGGTTCAGGGGGTTTAGGGTTTAGGTTTAGGGATTAGAGTTTAGGGTTTAGGGATTCAGGTTTAGGGGTTGGGGTGTAGGGATTAGGGTTCAGGGTTTACGGTTAATTTAGGCTGGGGGGACCGATAGGGGAATATCTATATATCTATATATATCTATATATATATGGTTTCGGGGGTGATTTTTAAAGGGATATACTACAATTTTAGTCCAAGCCTCATATATGTCATTTGAGCTATAGTCTAAACACCAAAGGGGGTTATATAGGTTCCAGGGCCTAAACTTCTTATACGTGAGTGATATATGGGATCCTAAAGCAAAACCTAAACCCCTCAATCCCTGAACTGGCCTATATGCACTAAACCCCAAACCCCAAACCCTAAACCCTAAACCCTAAACCCTAAACCTTAAACCCTAAACCCTAAACCTTAAACCCTAAACCCTAAAGACATGGTCTTCCCCTTGCAACCCACGGGTCCTAAGGCTGTGCGGCAGGGCTCACCGCAGGGCTAAGGCGTTGAGAATTTAGGGTTTTTTGGGTTTTTTAGTGTTTGTTAGTGTGCATATAAAGGGACTCTACTGGGAACCCCAAATCGGGAACCCCAAGAATATAGTAGTATAGCGGCGTAGGAGTTAGGGGAATGCGGGTTTAGGCTTTACAGGCTTAAGCTGGCAGGATCTAGGAATTTGGAGATTTCAGGTTTATGGTTTCGCCCTTGCTGGCCTTATCTAGGGGCGTTCTCAAAACAGAGGGCGCCGCGCCTTTCTCAGGATTACAGAACGGCGAGATGGGTCCCTCTTCTCTAGTTCGGAGGATTGCTTGGAGCTTTGCTGTTTGCACAGCTTCATGAAGGATGTCGACCCTGTTTAGCATAGGGCCCAAGCCAGACAGAACGAGGCCCCTCCACTACTTTAGGGGGTCTGCCGGATCCATCGCTCCTACAAAAACTCGGAAGGTAAGTGAAGATTGGTGGTACCCCGTAGGCAGTAAGTTGTATGTACAAGAAGTAAGTAGTACATGCCAGCAGTAGCAGGGCTAGCGGTAGTACGAGTAGTGATCACAGTGCTACAGACGTGGTAGAAGAAGGGCGAGAGTGTAGGAATTCGATCCGTGAGCACATGCGCTTCTGCATCTTTTCTGAGGCTGCCGCGGGTGTGCACGCCACAGGCCACAGGTTTCGAGTGTCAAGGTTTAGGGGTTTCAGGTGGGTAGTTTTCACCAGATCAGGCGCCTCATATAAACATGCAAGTAAGGATACTGGTTTGAATTGGTGGACGCGTGACCATATTCGACCGTTTTTTGAGGGCTTTCTGTACCATAGTTGCAAGAAGTATGAACAGGCATACCCAGGATTCATGCTTCAGTCGGTTAGGTGTACCGTTGTAGACACATGTGTTTCGTGACACGCGTAAGACCACATTGCCCCACAATCCGCCTGGAAACGGTTTAAGGTTTCGGTTTTAGTGGTTTGGGGCTTGAGGCTTTGGCGTCTAGGGCTGTGAGGCATGCGGTTGTGCTGCTGATGGACGAAGCCCTGCACGACTTTCTATACCCAAACCTCGGGAATTATTGTAGTATTGTACTTCTTCCTATGACTATGATCAGTACTCTGAATATTTGTAGTAGATTGTGATACGTAGGGTCTTGCTGGACCTTGTCCCATCCACCTTTTGAACTGAAGTGGTAGAATGCTGGCACACTTATCTTATATGAGTGGTTGTCAACATTATGGTCCCTTCTTGGGTACCCTAAATATTACGTGCCGTATTATTATAGGGATCCAAAAAGCGCCCATAATTCTGACAACCACTTATATGATCACTGGCTTTCCTGGCCACCCTCTACTGGCCTTATTGTAGCAGCCTGCATCTGAAACCCTAAACCCTAAACCCATAAGAGCTATAGTCTAAACTCCTTGAAGGGTGTTATATATGGGATTATTATAGGGGTTATTAAGGTGGATACTAGGAGTTTAGACCTTGGCTCATATTATTGTTCAGCAAGCATCCATGACATGCCTCAAGGCCATATTCTACTTTGACAGGCCTATGGATTATCACTTTATAACTTAGGAAGACCCCTCCCCCACTTTGTAATAGTGGCATAGTCGGAATATAAGACAACCCTAATGTAGTCATTATTATTATTCCTTACAGTCATTATTACTGGGTGGGGAGTCCACCTAAATTATAACCCCCAAAACAGGCCACGATCGATGAGCTTCGCATGGTCTTTGAACGACAGCGCCGCGCCCAGCTGCTGCTCAGGGCCATGGCCACTTCTGGAAGCTTCTGCAGTCGCTCTTGCGGAGCTTACAACAGGTTAAGATGGCAAGAAAACCCTAGCACTATAGGTCAATCCTGGACCCTCAAACTATCTACAGCACTTGTATTGTTGAGTATTTCGTGGTGTTTTGGACTGAATCTTTTGGAAGATTCGTCTAATATGATGGGTTCGAGTAGTTATAGGTTCTCCAAACCACCTCCTATCCCACCAAGATTCATCTTTAACTAACCTAGATGAAGCCTAAATGAGCCTAGTCGATGAAGGGTAACCCGTGAAATAAATGAGTAGCTAAAGAAAATCATTTGACAGCCCTCTGTACAGCCATGTAATCCTTTCAAAGCCCTCTACCGCCCCTACATAGTAGCATAGCCGTAGAACGGCAGCAGGCAGAATGCGGACAGCAGAATCACGAGCCCTAAACGCTAGACCCGGATCCGGCTTAGGGTTTAAGCTATAGTCTAAACTCCTGGTATTCCCCCTAAACCCTAAACCCTGAACCCCCTTAACAAGCCCTATTTTTTCCTTATCTAAACCTCCCCCACCTTATGAGGCATCACAAGATCCTGAAGGGCAAGGATCCTTACTTCAAAATCATGGTCCGGGCCTCGGTACATGGTACCTCAGGTTTAGGGTTTAGGGTATGGATTTAGGGGTTTAGGGGTTACCCTAAGGGTCCAAGGACCCAAATAATAGGGTATCAGGGCCCAAATACCATTAATGTTATAGTATTTGGGCCCTGAAGCCCTATGATTTGGGTCCTTGGACCCTTAGGGTTTAGGGTTTAGGGTATGGATATACTGGGTATAGATTAGCATAATGGAAAAGAAACCTTTGGAAACTACTATTTGGGCTTAGGGTCTAGGGTTAGGGTTCTGGGTTTTAGGGGGTCAGAGCTTAAGGTATTGGGGGTCAGGTTTAGGGTTTAGGGCTTTGGAGGTTAGGGTTTTGGTGTTAGGGTTTAGGGTTTAGGTCACAGGGTAGACCATAGCCTTCAGAAAAATGACGTCTTAAGCTTCCCCCTGAATTAAGATTGATTAATGAGGAACGTAAAATGGAAGCATAGGGGGGTAGTAGGGGAACCCATGAAGTTATGTTGCTAGGGTCTGGGTCCAAAGCAAATCAGGAAAACACAAAGCCTGATTCCTATTGAACATTGAACCCCTAAACCCAGAACTTTGGGCAGTTTCCCAAAACAGGAAAACCCCAAGATAGACCCCAATATGTTACCGTCCTTATTAATCATAGGGATCCCCAAAAGGGTTGTCCCGATATTGGGAGACCCCGTTATATCCCGTTATTAAGCCTGGCAAAGAAAAACTCACAGCCTCGAATCCCAAACTCAGGGTTCAGGGTACCCTAAACCCTAAACCCTAATACCTAAACCCTAAACCCTAAACCCTAACCATGTAAGGTGGTAGATCCCAGGCTACAGTCTTGAGGCCCAAGCCCTGAGCTCCAAAGCATGTGTGCCTTAAGTTAAACCTTACATCCTGAGCTAGGCGTAAAACCCCACATCCTAAACACTTGGAGGCCAACCCCGTAAACCCAAACTCTAAACCGTAAGCCCCTAATCCCTAAATCCTGAGCTTAAAGCCTTTAACCTCGCACCCTAAAATCCTTAAACCCTAAGTCCCTAAACCCCTAAACCCTCAACTTCAAACCCTAATCTCTACATAGGACACGCCCATCGAGTTGAAGTACGGCCCGCAGCTTGAGACGAAGGAGTTTTGGGTGGGTCCCAAAAGTCGGGTCCCATTTTGGTACGGTTTGCGTTTCGGGATTCAGGGCTTAGGGTTTAGGATTTGGGGTTAGGATTTAGGTTTAGGATTTAGGGCTTAGATTTTAGATTAGGAGTCTAGCGTTTAGGGTTTTGGGTTTGGGGTCCCATTTTGGTACCCCTAAACAAAAAAGGTGCCGTGATAGGCCTAGAAGGAATCGTGGTAGTATAGTTTACCTAGGTCATGCAGGATGTGTGGCATCCTGCCAGCATGCCAGAGTTAATGGTTATTGATTCGTCTGACCCGCTTCGCAACTGGAATTGAAGAAGTGAGCCCTCAACCCAAAACCCCAAATTCTAAACCCAAGACCCTGAATCCTAAACCCAAAACCCTGAA
>CAJNIZ010002285.1:574-26603 GCA_905231905.1 Symbiodinium pilosum | reverse complement strand
ATGTACGGTGGAGGAATGTACCTGGCTAGATTGTTGGGGCCTTTTTTTTTTTTTCAGCTGTAGTTGACGAACATTGAAGCGGCAGGCCGTTTGGGGCCTAACCAAATGCCTTGAATCGTAGCCTTTAACTCATGTTTTTGGGGTTAGAGGCTGCTTATAAGCATTCACAGTTGAGGTACGGTGGGATGATGGGCATGGGAATGGGCATGGGGAGCAGCTATGCAGAGAGCATGTTCCGCATGACCCAGATGCTGGAGATGAACAGCATCATGCTCGAACAGCTTCAAGAGCATGTGACTTTCCTAGATGATCCCTAAACCCTACACCCGGGTGTCTATTGGGGGGGGGGGGGTTTGAGGAAGTGAACGTAGGGACCAGATCCACTTCCCCACTTCGCCTTCAGGATCAGTTCAGTATGGCTTTGTTGCTTCAGCATGCAAAAGCCTAGCTAGGCAACTGGGAGACAGATGCAATCCGCAAAGTAACTAGTTTTGTGCACCGGGGTTTCTCCAGAATTCGCTATGTAATCCTCAATGGAGAACCCTGCAACAATTTGCTGAAAGATCCCCCTACATAGATATGTAGATGAGTATTTGTGCCCATGTCTAAACCCTAAACCCTACGTATGTGTAAATATCTCGAAAGTGCCCTTAGGGCCTTCCATTTCGAGAAAATGTCCACATGAGTCCTTGAACTCAGCGGCCAGGTGACGGCAACCTTCTACCGGCTACGGGATGTTGTGGAGTGGGTTTGGGCTCTGACGCTTCTTTTTTCTTTGGAGGTAACATCCCTATAGCATCCTTATAGCATCCTCATATAAACCCTCAACCATCCTTATACGATGCCTATAATTAATCTCCTTATATAATATCCCTGTATATGTATTGGGTCAAAAAGCAGGTCTAAGGTTTAGGGTTTAGGATTTCCACCAGGTGGGTTGTTGGGATGGTGGAAGGGGAAGGGGGGGTTTGGGAATGCTTCGGGGGATAAGGAGGCATTATAGTGGGCAGGTGATGGGTATGGGTTTGGAACCCTAAGCCGCGCCAAGCATGCCACAGAAGCAGCTAGGGGAGCGTTCATTTCATCAAAATTCCTTGCAGTCACTCTTCTAAAAAACACGAGGTGCCTCGTAATCCACATAGCTAAGGATCATGAGATTATCCTGTTGAGGAGGGGCCTGCCTACAGTAAGGGTTTAGGGTTAGGGTTTGGGGCTTTGGGGTTTAGGGTTTAGGGTTTAGGGTTTAGTAAGGGTTTGGGGTTAAGAGAGTTTAGAGGGTTTAGGGTTTAGAGAGGAAGGGGAGTTTAGTATAGTGTACTATAGAGGCTGTATTGGGATAAGAATCAAATGGAAACTACAGGGTTATTGGGGGTCATATTGGGGTTATATAGGGATAGTGGAGAATCAAGTGGAAAACGAAATGGAAAATGAAATGGAAACTACTATCATGGGGGTTTGGTGGTGTGGGGTGTCAAGAACAGGCCACTAACATGGATCCTGCATACTGACATCGCGATTATTCCTTGTCTACTGCAGATTGTTACCTAAACTGCGACTTTCACACCCTAAACCCTAAACCCTAGACAGTTACCTGTGAACCTGCAAGGTGAGCTCTGTTGAAAAGAAGTCCATACAGCCCTTAAAACAGATTTGCTGTCCTACACCCTACATATCCCCAGATTCAACCTAGAACTGCTTCAGACCCTAATCCGTATGGCCTTAAGGTTACCCCAGTTCAACAGAACTTTTCAGTAATTTCTATCCACAGCCCAGGAAAACATCTGCCACTAAGACCTGAACATGAGCCGAGGGTTCCAAGTTGACATCCTAAGTCCAAAGATCTATGGACATCCTAAGTCCTAAGATCTATTTCGCTCCATGGGAACAACAATCCTATGATCCTTCGACCCCCGAGGCTTTAAAGCCTAAACCTTTGAAGCCTTCAACCCTAAACAAGAGCCCAGGAAGGATCCACCCCGACGACCCAAAATCCTTGACCCTGTAGATCCTGCAAACTCTAAACCAGAGACCCTAAACCCTAAACCCAAACCCCTAAAACGCTAAACCAGAGCCCAGGAAAAATTCTGCCACGCAGCAGAAGGAGCTACCTCCCACAGACCCCACAAAGCCCAACGCCAAGAACGAGCTCAAGGGGGCTCCAGAGGCAGGGTAAGGATTACGGGCTTGGGGCTTTGGGGTTTAGGGTTTAGGGTTTGGGGCTTTGGGTTTTAGGGTTTAGGGTTTGGGGCTTTGGGGTTTAGGGTTTAGGGTTTGGGGCTTTGGGGTTTAGGGTTTAGGGTTTGGGGCTTTGGGTTCAGGAGTTGCAGATTTGGACGGTTTAGGTTTTGAGAGTTTGGGCTTTAAGCTTCTCAAGCCAACCCTGATCGAACCTTAAAGCGGGACCCCTATGATCCCTTCAGAATCCTTGCATCCCGGGTATAACGTCTTTCACCTCCATCTTCTAGGGGAAGTACAAGTCGCAGCGTGCGCGTGAACTTCAATTTGGACAAACACAAGCAAAGGAGCTTACCCAAAACTCTGACGCTTCTTATCACGCGGCATTCAAACAAGAATCTTAAGCGCGGACTCCTGGCGCGCGCGTGGCAGATAGTACCTTCGCAAGCCTCCGCCAGGAGTTTTTCAATGCTTTGCCCATATGGGGATTCCTAAAAACAGGTGTGGGGGGGGGGGCCCTTAACAAGGATTACAATGTACACAAATTTGGGGAAATCACCATGTAATCCCTTGCCTGCAACTGTTTGGGAAGTTCCATCTCTTAAGCTTACTTTCCCTCCAGGTCGATGTCCTGCCTCCTTTCGAGACAAAGGAAGAAAGAGATCAAGAGACTTGCTGGCTTTTTAGTAAGGGCTGAGGAATCGCAAAATATGACGGCAACTGCCTTAACACCGGGGCTTCTGTAGGTCCTATGAGAAGCCCTAAACCCTAAACCCTAAACCCTAAATCCCCTAAGTTCTTTAGCCTAGCTGCGCTCTCCGAACATTAGGAGCCCCTGTGTTGGAGTCCGCATCATAAGGCTCATAACATACTTGTGTACATCATCCGGGTGCCCTGTTTATGTAAACCGCCAAGTGAGTAGTATTTTATTTGGGGATACTATGGTACCCAATATAGAGTAAGGTTATATCCTCCTTTTGGGGGATAGTATTTTACGTAAGGGATATAATCCTACTGGGTTTAACCACCAAAAAAACATAGCTCCAGTAGTGGCTTGAATTTTTTTACGGCTCAACGACCCGTAAGGAAATGGACAGGATCCGTCGTAGGTTCAAGGCGCTGCTGGTTCTCTTCGGCTTCTTCTTGCACCTTGTAAGCCTTTCAGGGCTTCTAGTCCCCCCTAAGGAGATAGACTATGGGGTAAATGGGGTCTTAGTATAATATACCCAAGGCCATATTCTATCCACTTAAGGGGGACTATAGGGCTGAAGGTCTAGGTGAGGTTTTTCCCTTGCCAGGGTGTTGTGCAACTAAGGTACCTGATTTTCAGGGACAACCGCCGGCAACAGCGACGGCTCCTGCAAGACAGCAACTGGCTGCAGAACAGCGTTGCCGGACCTGCGAATGCCGCAGCGGCAGTCGCTGCTGCCACTGGGACCTATGGAGGATTTAAGGTTCAGGATATAGGGTTTAGGGTTTAGGGTTCAGGATTTAGGGTTTAGGCTTGAAATATAAGCTCTGGAATTAGGATCAAGCCTTCAAGATTTAGATTTCAGATTGTCTGGTGTGATTTTCTTTTATTGCATGGGAAATCCGCGGGAAATCTAAGACATACAGACCCTAAACCCTAAACCCTAAACCAAGTATTGTCTTTGCCTCCCTTGGCCTCTTCCGACCTAGGCTCTTCCGGCTATGCCAGGAGCTTTCGGCTGAATCGCAAAACAAAGCCGCGCTTACCCTTTTTTGTTGGTCCTCGGGTTTAGTAGTATGGCTTATACTGGGTATATAGTGAGGGTATATATGTCTCATGGAAAAGAACATGGAAACTACTACAATGGGCTATATGGAGGGTTCAGGGCCAGCTTAGGGTTTTGTAGTTCAGGGATAGGCTCTTTTAGGTTTAGGCAAAGATTCGGGGGCTGTTTTTTCCAACCCTTCGTGCATGAAAACCCCTACGCCTCGACCCTACAGGCTTGGCAAATCTACCAGCTGTTGAGCCAACAGCATGGGGTTTAGGGAGGTTTTTATGTGTTCTGTTTCTGCGGCCGTTGAAGAACAGTAACCAGACACAGAAGATTTCTGTGGGTGAGCCCTGAGACTTAGCCTGGGGCATAGGCATGTTGCTTTGATTGCCTATGGCGAAAATACCTTGATCCCCTATTAGCCCCAAAGCCCCAGAGCCAAAAATCCTGAACTCTAACCACCCTGAAACCCAAGTGGTAGCTTTTCAAAATGCCTGTTCACAAAATGGCCAGAATGATCAAAAAGTCAGGTTCCTTTCTTGGTTAGGATCTCTTTTTAGGCAGTGTATTGCCAACCATAAGCCCTAACCCCCCTAAACCTCCTTCAAGATGACCTTCAGCGCAACCCTCAAGGGTCATCGGCAACTCATCAGACTTTGGTGAAGGGATGCACGTCTGTGGCTGGGTTCAAGATGTAGGCCTTAGGTTGGGTTTAGGAGTTTGGGGCTTAGGGATTAAGGCATAGGTACGTAGAGTCTGGGGCTTGCGGGTTTAGGATTTGGGGCGTAGGCGTAAGGGCTTCGAGCTTGAGGGCGTTTCGGGCTCAGGTTTATGGATGAGATTCAGAGTTCGGGTGTTCAGTTTTTTGTCAAAGCTGTAAAGTTCAGGCTTCTAACATGAGAGGGTCCAAGTATCCAACCACCAGATATTTGCCAGCAGCTTAGCCCACAAGTACAAGCCACTACCAGATCCCAAGGACTGCTGCCCAAATAGCCGGGCCGGGCTTGGGGCTTAGGGTGGAAACCTGAAGCTCAAGCCGTACTGCCCTAACCCTCAGCCATAAGCCACAAGCCTTACGCCCTAAGCCCTGTGCCACCTAAACCTTATAGACCCTAAGCGTACCCGGACCCCAAAAGTAGGTAGAATGATAGTCCAAGCCCCGTAAACAAGAAAGAAAGCTAGCAACGCCACTATTTCACCTCCCTTTTGGGCGTATGTAAACCCTAAAGCCTGATGCCTACACCCTATGAACTGCAATTCCCAATCCCTTAACACCAAAAGCCAAACCCTGACCCTAAACCCTAAACCCTTACAGTATCCCTAAATAACTAGGCCCTAACAAACGCAGCGTTTGCGCGGCGCTTATGCTCAGACGGAGGCCGTAGGTAGCTTGGCGCATCGCTGTCCCAGCGGAAGGCCTCTTTCCGTTGGGGTTGTTAGGATCTTTAAAGGTAGCGTTTTTGGGCTTAGGTAGTAGAGTTTATGGTTTAGGTCCAGGGTTCTAGGATTGACGGTGCAGGGTTTAGGTATGTGTGTGAGTGTAGGCGGAAAGTCTCTTCGCTTGCTGTCAGCCGAAAGCCCTAGTCCCAAATTTCCAACCTGACCAGTTGACAGAGTCTACTGTTGGGACCCCTACGTTGTGCCCTCAGCTCCAGTAGCCCGGCGGTCTAGGTGTACCTGGCCCCCCAAAAGCAGGTAAGTTAATAACCCCAAGACTTTGAGAATTGACAAAAAATATGTTTTTAGGGATTGAGGGAGGGTTTAGTGTTTAGGGTGATCTTTGTATGCCTGCGACTGCTAACGCAAGTATTGTACTCCGCAATTCCTATACTCTTCCCATGTTTCCGATGCATGTCGCTAGGTTCCTGAAGGGACACACTTTTTGGAAGATGTTGCCGTGTCTTGCTCTTGCTGGTAGTACGCATCAACGTGGTCCTGCAGAATTTAAGGTCTCGTGGGTTGCTGTACAGGTACTTAAAAAAAGTATCCAAAATGGATGTATGATGGATAAGACGGCTTCTTTTATACTAGTAACCTAAGCCCTAGACTGGGTTTAGGGAGTCAGGCAGCCCCTCCAAAGCCTGCAGCCTAAAGAGTCAGGTGTTAGGGCTTTGGGTTTAAGGATTTAGGTTTGGGGTTTGAGGTTTAGGGTTTAGGATTCTGGGTTCAGGGTCCCGAGCATTTTGAGAGCAAGGAATCTCAGGCTCCATGCATTGGGGGCTGTTGTCCCATAGGTATAATTCCGTTTTGGGGTCCTCAGTATAATGTGGCCATAAACCCTAAACCCTCAATCCTGACCATCTCTTGGATAACCCGACAAGTGCGGACATGTGATTCCTCAGGCTTGCTGTGTAGTCCCATTGTGAGCTGCAGTCTAAGCTCCTTAAAGGGGGGTATATAGGGGATTATCCATAGAGGATTACGATAGGGGTTATGAAGGAAAATACAAGAGGTTTAGACTATGGCTCATGTCGTGCTGACTCTAAATTGCATTCTACATACTTCTTGAGGTAGTGGTAGAAGGTGGTCTGAACTCTTGCTCGTGTTCATCCCTAAAGCCCCTCTGAAGTTGCGCAAGGAGCCATGTCGGTCATGTCAACCACGAACAAGATGATAACTCCGGGACTCGAGACCGGCAACAGCGCCTTGACTGCTTCCATTTTGTAGCGCGTTGGCTCTCTGATGAGGATGGGGTATACGGTATACATGTAGTGCATGGGGCTCGTTCAGTATCAAGCTGTCAAAAATATCGGTGGAGGAGCCCTGACCACAGGATTGTGGTCTTGAGGTGGACGCAAGTGGTGGTGGCGGCGGCGGTGGCGGTGGCGGTGGTGGTGACAGCGATATTTACTTTCATGGTCTCTAGAACATCCATGCCCAAACACCCACAATCACCAAAGCATCCATGCTCAAGCCAGAATAACGTTCATGCTTTTTTTAATGTTTTCACACAGTTTTTGCTGTTTTTTCAGTTGCCAGAGCATCCATGTCCAAACCACAAGAACTCTCCTCCTCGAGCGCATACCGTCACCAAAGCATCCATGCCCAAACCAGAAATATTTTCACTTTCAAATGAGTCCAGTTACCAGAGAGATCCATGCTCAAACAAGAACCGGAAATTGTCATGCCAAATTTAGGTGTGTAGAAATGCTGACTTACCATGAAAAAACTACTACGGTATACACCATATCACAAGCCATTTCGCAACGATGCTGCACACAGGCGCCATTGGCACGCGGCGGGTGGTGGTCGTGGAGGTGGTAGTGGTAGTGGTTGTGGTAGTGGTAGTGGAAGTGGTGGTAGTACTGGTGGTAGTAGTGGTGGTAGTGGTGGTAGTAGTGGTGGTAGTGGTGGTGGTGGTAGTAGTGGTAGTAGTAGTAGTAGTAGTATTGGTGGTAGTAGTGCTGGTAGTGGTAGTAGTAGTAGTAGTAGTAGTAGTAGTAGTAGCAGTCGTCGTCGTGCTAGGAACAGGAGGACGATGACGACGACCACTGGCATTACTAGAAGTAATAATGGTAATTAATAAGAATAGCATCAGGAGCAACATTAACTTGAGGAACAGTAGTAGTAATAGCAACTAGTATTAAACATAGCAGTAGTGAGCTTGAGGGTGTGCTGCTGCGCTGAGAAAGGAGGATGTCGTGGTCCAGCTCTTTGGGCGTGCGCAAGTTGGCCCCTTGCAGTAGCTAGGCGTCAGAGTTGTTAGGTCGTGAACAGCCACGCAGAATTTGAACTGACAGCTTGCTTGGCTTCAGCGTGTATATGGTAGTTTCCAGAAAGCAGCCCCCCCAGTATGTAGAAATCCCTATCCTACACACAAGAAGGGACCCCTAGTTTCTCAAAAAGGTTCTGCCCAGCAAGTCTGTCAGGGTAGGGTCAACAAGTCCTGCAGCCCTCATTTCTGACAGGGGACCCCCATGAGCGGTATCATTCCAGACTTCCGCTAGGATGTTTGAGATCATCCGCCCAACCTGCCGAGTTCCGACCCTACACCCTGAATCCCGACCCTGAAGTTGCGAGCTAAAGGGTAAACTAAACGGCAGGTCGCACAGGGCCAATACGGTCTTTGTTTGTTGGTGCTTGGTTCTTGGAGGCGGCAGTGAGGCTAGGGGTAGTACTTGACTTGATGAACACTTACGGCCTTTGTGAAAGCAGTTCCTTCCTGTCTTTTGACTATCCCTCTGAACCTCTGGTGCAGGTGGCTTAACCCTGAACTCCAACCAACAACCTGCCACAGCCGAGGAGACAACCACTTCTGGCGAGCTGCCGTAGAGAAGGAGGCAGGCATACCTTTTCGCAGGTACCTGATCATTTCCCCTAATAATACGAACCCCTCTAGTATTGAACATTCCCATTGTGGTACATCATAGAATATTGGGAATATTTGCTATAAGGGGGGTGGAGGGTTTTGATATTCGGGAGGGGATTACTCAAACCCCTAAACGCCTCTACCTGGAGGGGTTCAGGGTTGGGGGTCTAGACATAATGGTCAGGTACCCAGGAATCCCGTACTTACCACAAGCCTGTATAACAATTACTTCCGCGCAACTCCCAGGTATTCAATTCTTCGGGTGCTTTCGGATCGGGCTGAGGGATGAAGTCATGGATGACGGAATATTATTAAGTACTGTTGGAGGGCTTTGGGATTGTATTAATCTTGGGATGATATGGGGATAATGGAAGAGAAAATGGAAAGCCTAAACCCTAAACCTATCTTGGGCTTAGGGTGTAGGGGGTTCAAGCCATCAGAGGAGGGCTTAGGCGGGTTTAGGGTTTAGGGCTGAGGGTGGGTCTTTGCATGCGAAAGAAGTGACTGCAGAGCCTGAAGACTTCACACCCTGGACATTAAACCCTGAGCCCGAATCCTTGTACCCTTAGCCCTAAACACTGAACCCTAATCCAAAAACGGATCGCTGAACACTCTTAGGCCCTGATCCCTGTACCCTAAACCCTAAACCCTAAACCCTAAACCCTAAACCCTAAACCGCGAAGGTCATGCAGCGTGCAGTACGGAAGCCGGGGCTCATTGAAGGAGTTACTAGGGACATGCAGCGGTCTGGACCCTGGTGGTGGTTCAGGGCTGGGTTTAGGGTTTAGGGTTTAGGCTTTAAGGATTCTGGGATTGCGGCTTCTAGGGTTTAGGGTTGGACGGTCTAGGATTGAGAGCCAGGGCTTATCGCGGATTTGGAACCTAAATTTGGCAGTCTAGGCGCTGAAAAGGTAATCATGGGCTTGGGCCTAGGGTGAAGCTTCCCGAACGCTTAGCCTAAACCCTAAACCCTGAACCCTAAACTCCATTGAGCCAAGAGCTCCAGGACTTAAAGGGGTTAGGGATGCAAGTTGTCAAACGAAGAACATGTTTACTACAGTGGTTTCCACTTTCTTTCTCATTATCGCTATATAACCCCTCTACTACCCCTATATAATCCCTATCTCACCCCTATGGTACCCCTGTATTATCCCTATATGGTACTTGACTTTACTCTTCTTGAAACGTGCTATCGCATTCAGGCTTATCGAGTCCATTGAGGCCCCTTCTTTCCAAGTGAAACTTGTATGTAAAGACCAGAACCTCAGAACCAGCTTGCACATGTTCAGAAAATTAGAATTGCAGGGTATGCTGTAGAGCTGGAGGGTTTGGGGAAGGGGTCCACGGATTGAGGGAATAAGTTGTTTTGTGTTGGCGGCAGCAAAAGCTACACCCTAAAAGCACGTATGGCCCCGTAATCCTGCTGTGCCTACATACGAAAGAAGGCTAAGAAGTGTTTGCACAGAGCTGTACATGGGGTTGTACGCAGTACCTCATATTCAAGCTATAGCTGAACGTTATCGCAGTTGAAACTCCACATCTAATGATTATTATATAGACATGCAGCCCTGACGATGGCCTTCACTAAAGATTGTTACTGGGTGCAGTACCCAAGAGGTCCGGATCCCAAAAGCAGTCGGGTTTGTTCTGATCCGCTTTGCGACTCAGTCAGATCTGTGCGAGAGACGCCACTTGATTCCCTCCCCCAACAAGAGGTTCAAGGTTTAATGTTTGGGGTTTGGGGGCTTAAGCCCTGAAGCCCATGCGCAGCAGGCTCCCCCCTGGCCCATCAGCCCTGAAGCTTCAGGATAACACTGGAGCTTGAGGTGAAATGTGACCGGGCTCCTGATACGGAGCAGGGCCTCAAGGAAGCAAGGCCTTCACCCTAAACCTCAAAACATGGCTTGCAATCTTCATCAAGAGCACCTTGGCGTTTCCAAGCTGACAGGCAAGCCAGAAGGAGACACAGTCATGCACGGATTGCTGCAAGTTGTTTGGAACGGGTATCTTGCTATGAATCCAGCAAAACAGATTGTGCTTGCAATCCCAACCCCCAAGCTTGCTCTTCTCGCCTTGACAAACCCCTGGTAACAACTTCTGTTTGTTGTGTTCTAGAATGTCGTCACCAAGAGACCATATGGGTTTGCTTCAACATCAAGGCGATGCTATTTACTTTTTGACGGCCTGGCTGATGCTTCAGAAAATGAGGCAGCTTTGTCGATATGCCCCAATAGTCCCGTGGAGGAAACCTTTGTCCTGTTTCGGAGCACCTTAACCCAGGACTTCCGGGCTTGGCCCTCATCAAACAGCCTGGAGTTAAACTTGAGCGTTCGTCTGCTTCGCGGGTGGTAGGTAGTTGGGTTTATTCCGGGCCGGAAATGGCAGCATATGATCGAGACGCATGCGGTTGTGTCACCTAAGTGCATTGAAGCTGAAAAGAGTTGGAGCAGTTTCTATAATCCGGCTTCTATTTCAAGTATTGTGCATTTTCCCGGAATCTGCCAATTTTGAAAAAATGCGTCTCTTGAGCATGGATCCTGAATTCCAGAACATCTGTTCATGGCCTCCCAAGAATGCAAGAGCGAAGCGCGTTGGCACGCAGCAAGGTGCGCCAGCAGCACGGCATGTTCCGCATCGTTGTCAAAATCAGCATGTTCCAATGTCCACCGATTTGTCGCACCGGCATCCACATCTTATAAGTGCTGGGGGCTTTACATGACAGAGTCATGTGCCTCAAGCCACGGGACCTGAAGCTGAGATCTCGCACGTGACGTAACAGAGCCAATTCTCGAAATACGAAAGGCAATTCGTGAAAAAAGATCCATCTTGGATTTGCCCCGAGAAACATACACAAGAACTTCGTCCCGGAACCGCATATGTTGGGGTTTGCAGTTTCCTGGCCTGGTGCCAGGGTCTTTGTAGCCACCTGTTGTGAAGTTCCAACAGCTGCATCCAATCTGCTTGTTTGTGGATCCAGAAGTTTTCAACCCTTCATTCTTACATTCGAGAATTGACCCATCTTTCGGCTTCCCAACAGGATTCCCAACCCACTGGCTTCAAGATTCTCAGTTAAGTTGAAGGCCCCATTGCAATAACTTACTGCTTTAAAGTATTCGGGCGCTTTGGTAAGCTTGCACCCAGACGCCCTGATTCGTTGAATTGAGTTCTGGACCCATCTCACACTAAACAGGTTCTTGCCAAGAGAGATGGAGGTCAGCAGAGCTTATCAAGTAGCTGCACAGTATGTAAATTTGGGATTAAGTACGGGCAGAGATACAAGATCGGAAAGAATGGTTTCGACGTGCAAACTTTCAGTAAGCCGCCATGCTATACGCTATCGTACTATGTTTAGGGGCTCTTAACAAGATGATAGAAGCACCCGGAACTTCAACTGCATCCATGTCATGTTGTCCATTACGCGCCCTCACGAGTCAAGATGTTCACGTTCAACCCGACGTTCTGCATCATAGAAACCTAGGACCTCTTCTCACACCTTGAACTAAATCGTGACAACATCTTCGCAAAGACGTAGCAATCCATGTTCGCCGATATTTTTAGGCAAGGAAAAAACATGCAGCCACACGTACCCTTCTGGCGGGGCCCAGGCGGAACTTTGACATGTCCCCCTTCGGGAAGGAGGTGTGCTGATTCTTCAAATGTTAAGGGCTTGGGGCCTTAAGAGTAAGAGTTTAGGAGCTAGATTTTGTGGCTTTGGGTTTGGAGTTTGGAGACTAGAGATAAGGGTTTTTAGCGCAAGGCTTAGACACCATCGTCTGGAGTTTAGACATTACATCGGTTTTAAGACTGGAGGTAATGATGTGTCAAACATATTAGCAGTTCAGGGCATTCAGATTTGGAGTTCAGCGTTCGGGCTTAATTCGGGTACGGGTAATCATACCCTAAACCCTAAACCCTAAACCCTATACCCTTCCGAGCTTGGAATGGCTTGGTGCAGCAGGATGTCCAAGTTAGGATTATGATAGGGTTTAGGGTTTAGGGTTTAGGGTTTGGGGTTTAGGGTTTAGGGTTTAGGGTACTTCCCACGTCTAGTCTCAGGTTGGCCTGTCAAGAACTGCAACGCAGCCCGTACCTAAATGTAGCAAGAGAAATCAACTCCAAAGCACCTTCGGTGAAGATTCATCTGAGTGGTGCAATGGGCCTATGCAACAAAAAACATGTTTCCCTTAGATTGACTCCTGATTCAATGGTTCTGAAAACTATGCGGCATTGCATTCTTGTTAAAAGCGCATCAAAGAATCTGCTGGCAGGGTCAATGAAAGTCCTCTTGCAACCCATGCTCAACTCCGCAAGATTCTTGTTCCTTGCTCTAGTAAATACTCCGTGCTGCTTAACATTTGCCATTGCAGGATCATTGTTGCAAACCGCTTTCGATGTACCATCCCAAACAAGAATCCGAATACTATAGCTTCTCATCGAGTCCCTATGAGGAGAGTGCTGAAAATTGGCAGGAGTGACAAGGGGTTGTCAGGCAAACGCGACCGCTGCGATCTCATATCAGCGTACGGTTTAGGGTTCAGAGTCCCTGAGCCCTGAACATGCGCACTGAAGAACTGGGATTTAGGTCCCTAAACCGCCAAATCAACATGAAACCCAAGCCAGACTGAAACCCAAGCCAGACATGGCGCGGCGACGCTGAACTCCAAGCTCTCCGATTTCCCCAGGACCCCTAGACGTTCAACCCTGAACCCTAAACCCTAAGCCCCAAAATACAGTACCTATGATTGAATGGTAGGGGGGCTTATCTCGGACATGAGGACTCGGCTGGGCGCAAAGGAAGCCGGTAACCACATTACCTGCCTCAGTAAGGAGGGTCTGGGGCTTCTTGTCGGTCCTTTTACATTGGAATTCTGGCCAGCCGGTAAAGTACACAGGTCATGATTTCAGTAAGTAAACACATTACAAGACGTCACAACATTTGAGAGGCCCTGCACCCGATGTACCGTGCCAGATCCTGTTATATTCCCACCTAGTCCATACATAGCACCCTTGAACCCTTAAAACCTGCACCCTGAACCATAAATCTCAAAACTCTACAGCTCTAAACCCCTAACTCGGAACAAGCAGAGCAAACGCAGGTCGATCATGGGCTGGTTTACTGCACCTTGAGCGATCTGTACTGGACTCAGAGCAACAAAGCAGCCACAGTTGGGGGTTAGGATTTAGGGTTTTTGGGTGTTGGGGTTCAGGATTTAGGGTTTTTGGGTGTAGAGGTTTTTTGGTGTTGGCGGTTTAGGGTTTTTGGGTGTAGAGGTTTAGGATTTAAGATTTTTGCGTCTTGGGGCTTAGGAATCGTTATTTTAGGATTTAGTGTTCTAGGGCTTAGGGGGTCAAGCAGTTAAGGTTTCAGGGTTTTGGAAACAAGGGTCTCGGGGTTAGTGTACTCTGGGACAGGCAGAGGTTGTGTAAGGGATTTTTGGATGATTGGAGGTCCTTCTTCGCAAAGACTTGAGTGAGAGTTGTCTGAATATGCTGAGCTTTTGTTGAGCGACTTCGTCATAAGCATCCAGTTATCTTGAGTTGTTTATGGGCAGCACAAGGATTATCACATGGCTGGGGATCACCCTAACTCTATAACACCCTTAAACCCCGAACCCCAAAACCCGAACGTTCTAAGCCCTAGACCCCAACTAAATCCCTAAAGAAGGCAGGATAATAGCCTAAAACCCATTGAAAAAAACGCCGAAGGCAACGATTCTACATAATTTTGGGTGTCTAGGTAATTCCTCAACCATACACGCTTTTTCCTGCTACACTCAAGCCCAGGGCTGTAGGCTGTCGCTTGAGCCGAGCGCCGCCGCAGCGATAACTCCCCTCTCCCAAAACAGAACCCCCATGTAAGCCCCACAAAATGAGCCCTAAAACGGATTGGGATTTGGGCTTTAGATTGTGCCGACAGGTTTGCAAAGACCACAAGGAGAATATTTAAGCATACAGGGGGGGCGTTAATCCTAGGGGAGTGGATCAAATTAAACCCCGTATCTTCTTCTGACAGATACTCCTCTGGGAACTTGAGCTGAGAGGGGTTGGAGGTGACCGCCACCTGAGTCAGTAAATACCTGAGAAGCTTGCAACCTGAAATGTTACCCCTGACCCAACCCTCAGTCCTAAACCCCAAATCCTAAACCTTAAGCCCTAAATCATAAGGCCTAAGCCTTTGGCCGTAAACTCCAAACCCCAGATGCTAAACCCTAAGCCATAACTCCTGAACCCTAAACCCTCAGTTCTTAACCCTATAAACCTTAAACTGGTTTGAGCTATAGTCTAAACTCCCAGTATCCCCCTTAATATCCCCCATAATACTCCTCTATATAAGCCCCTCTAAGGAGTTTAGACGGTAGCTGATTTCGCCTGAGGCATAGAGAAAATGCCGGCATGGTTGGGAGCTTGGTTCCAGATTCCGATCTGCCAATCTAGCCCTCCAAACAAGGAGAACAAGTACCTCAACACCCCCAAGAATGTAGAATAGCGTCCTTTTTGTAATAATGTGTAAGAGTTTGGGCCATCATCTTATCCACTGTTGGGGGCCAGGTAGATAATAATACCAGACCAATAGTCCCATAGAATGAGTAAGAATATAGTACCTAAGTAGATAGAATATGAGGTATATGCGGATCTTATTATAGCATACCCAAAACCATATTCTATCTACGTACGTAAGGGGGACTATAGTCTCGCGGACCTGCAGTGGCTGCTATTCACCGTAAGTCTTGAGAAAAATCTCCCATACTGCTGCCACCCTCAACACCCTAAACGCTGAACCCGAAACCTTAAGAAGCGGCTCATTTTGTGCGGACTCTAGAGCTAGGTGGGTGATGGATGACCACAGGAACCCTGCACGACTTCAGAGATCCTATAGTTCCCCTTAAGTTGATAGAATATAGCTTTGGGTACATTATATTCAATCCCCGTATACCCCATATTCTATCTACTTAAGATGGACTATAACCTGACAACCATGGATGATTTCTTGATTTTGGATCATAGAGGCAGGATGTAATGCAGGAGCGGCAGATGAGTGAGATTCTCAAAGAATGGATCTCCCTTTTCTCCCTTCTCTGCGGCCACAAAATAGAACTTGAAGATCCCACCTTGTGTTTGAAACTGATTTCTGGGGGGGGGGTGGGCTTAATATTAGGGGGAGGGCATTAGTAACTGATTTCTGCTTCGGAAGCATGTTTCTCAACTTGGAACTGGAGATGTCTGACCATGCTATTGCCCGCCCGTAGGATCGCTGATTGGGGAGTAAGGCTCCGGGAATGGTGTTTAGGGTTTAGGGTTGGTGGTTTAGGGCTAAGGGTTTAGGGTCTTGTTCCATTAGTCGGGACATCGAAACAGTACCTCCTCTACAGCTTCTAGCTGGGTAAACGTCAAGCTCCAGAAGACCCTTAAACCTGCTGAACAAATACTCCACCAAGCAAAGGTGTTCAGTTACATCCCTGAATCCGCAAAGCCTCAACCCCTTCACACTAAACCCTTTCATCCTGAAAGCCTGAAACTCTAACTATCTTGAGGCCCTGACCCCAACCCTGAAATCCTAAATCAGCAGACTTCAACCCCCTGACAACCTAAGCCTGAATCAAGGATCATCGGCTCTCCTAACCCCCTTCCCCCCTACCCCACATTATGCTTGCCGCTTTCATGAAGCTCAAGTAGGCCTAGCTAAGAAAAACAGCCCATTACCCAGCTTATGGGGCCCAGGTGCCTTACCCTTCTTGAGTTTTCCGATGGCTGTTTGCATTCCCTCTAGGGTAAAAGAGTTGTGGTCGATCACCCTAGGGTGGACTTGACGCCTAGACTCTAGCTCTGAGATTTGCTCTTGGTTGTGAGATTGCTGTTTCCATTGTTTGTTTTGGAGGTGGTCCCTGAAGGCCTCATGAATTCGTGACCATGGTACTGGCTTGTTATCCACCACAAGATGTCGTTTTTTGCCCTGACATCCTTTTTTTTCTGCGACCTTGCCGTTGACCACATCCCCTGTTGGTACTGCCCCGAGTCTTCCGTCAACCTCTGGTGTATCCATGCGATACGGTCCCTCTTGGCTAAACGCTTAGCGGCATTGCGAAGCGCTCTGGAGTTGTGGTCTTGATTGGCTTCCGTTTGTCTAGCTTTTTGGAGAGCATCAAGGGTGTGCTGCGTGATCCATGGAATTCTAGGCTTCAAAGTTTGCTTGTGAAATGTTTGCTGCGCTGCCTCTTTAAGGGACTCAACTAAATCGCATTCCTTAAGGGTAACCTGTTCGTGTGGTAGCGTAGGAAGCTGCGAATTTGACTCAAAACGACCAACGCTAATCTTACCTTCGTCGGCTAACCTATCAGCTCGTTCATTACCCTCAATCCCTGAACGTCCCTTAACCCATTGGAAGCAAACCCGCGTAGGAAAACCTCGGAGGAGTTGTTTGATGTAGTTCACAAGTGTTTCGTCCGGTTTGGCTTTCCACTTGCCCGTGATAACGTTAACGGACCATTGGCTGTCAATGTGAATGGTAATGAAACACCAATTTTCTAAGATGGCGTGGATGATGACCTCGAGAATAGCGGTGAGCTCCCCTGTGTTATTCGAACCAACCTGTGCCCCTCTATACAGAAGATGATCAGGATCCGTATTACTGGGCCATTTGCCCTTTAGGTAACACCATCCCCAGCCCGCCTGCAGCGGCCCCTACTGCCCGAACCGTCCGTAAAAACATTCCCCTCCCCCAAAGAGTTGTGGTCATGGGCACTGGGCCCGTCTTCCCAAAGGTTGCGGACAATTTCATTAGATACCTCTTTGTGAGAGGCATCGAATTTGATGTCTAGTCCTGAGGGTCTGGGCCTACGTGGTCCTCTTGCAGCTAGCTTGATCTTGATATCCGTGACAATAAAGTAGTCGTCGGAAGGAAACCCTGTAAATAACTTGGACCTACATTTGTTGACCGAATTGAGCCACTGTTTGCGTGTGAAAGTGTGGTCAAGTCTCTGAAAAAGCGTAGGATCATTGTCAGGGAGAACCTTCGGTAGGGGTAACAAAGAATCCATTTCAAGAAATGATCTTATGTTGGCCGCCATCCTGCGGGGCGGGTAATGTAAGTATATCAGGAGAACACAACCCTAAACCCTAACCTCTACACCCCCAGGTGGAAAAGAGACGTTTCAAAAAAACAAAACCCTAAGTGGATTACAAGGGGCGCTTAAAAACAAACTAGGCGCTCAAAACCTCTAAGCCCTGGCAGACGTGTCACACCTAACTTGGACCGTTCTGCACGACTCGAACGCGCCTAATCCCTAATTACTTAAACCCTAAACCCCAAGAGAGAGGTCCGAAGTAGCAGCAGCTCAGTCGCGAAACAGCCACCTGCGTCCCGCCCTTGTTTCTCAGGGCTTGAACAGGGTGGTTGTTCCCCAAATTTAGGGTTGAGTGCTTAGTGTTTAGGATAGATAGGGATTATATAGGGTTTTGGGAGGTGCATAGCTGATAACTTTGGGTTCTTTGTAGCCCTGGGGCTTCTTTCTTTGCCAGGGTTAGCGTGTTAGCTAGCACTTTCTTGCTAGGTTCTTAATTACAGGCAGACATGCTGATTGCTTTGTTTCAACAAAATTACTAGATGGTGAAGATGTTTGGGGCATTCATGGAACCCTCATTTGGCAAATTGGGATTCCTGGCATAGTCCTTCTACGCGTCTATGTCGTTGTCTACAAGTTCTCTCCTAACCTCCCTCAACTAACATGGAAGCTCTAAAAGGTCCCTACAGAGACTAGTCTCCTTTCACAACTTGCTTGTGTGCTTCCACGTTAGCTCAGGGAAGGGCAACCAAGATCCGGGATAGAGGCTGAGAGACAGATTCCCACCGTCATTGCAATCATAACGACCGTGATGGTGAAGTGAATCCATCAGCTTACGGCGCGGCTCTGACCCCAAAAGAACGTAGTACTGAGAAGCTTCTGCAGGGGCCTTACCTGGGCTTATCCTTGACTTCCTCAGTCGAGCCTATCTCTCCAACTTGGATGACCCCTGGACTACCTACTATCTCTGATAACCCTTATCATAGGCCCCATGACCCCAGTCGCCAAGTAGGCTTGCTAAGTCAAGAGATCCCTAAACCCTAAACCCTAATCCCTAAACCCTAAGCCCTAAACCCTAATCCCTAAACCCTAAACCCTAAACCAAGAAGGAAAGCAATGCTGGCGCCAGTATCCGTGGGTGTCGGGCACTCAGACGTTCTTCATCCTTTCAGGATGACAAACTACATCTTAAGATGTAGTTTAGGGTTTGGGGTGTTTGGTTTAGGGTTTAGGGTTTTTGGTTTAGGGTTTAGGGTTTAGGGTTCTTTTGGTTTAGGGTTTAGGGTTTAGGGCTTTTTGATTTAGGGCTTAGGGTTTAGGGTATATCAGGGACTACATAGGGTTTGGTGGTATATAGGCTATGTAGGCCTGATATGCGGGACTATATATGGCGGCTGTAGGGGTGATCTACGGGATTATACACGGGCTACATACTCACTATGCATGGGTATCCACTTGAGGGATAAGTTTTAAATAGTCCATACTGGTTCGTCTTCTTACAGCCTACACCACGAACTGTGAACTCCAAACACCTGTCTGGTTATCTGTTGGCTTCCTTTCCTTTCCACATCTGGTTCTTTCTCTCATGTTCTTCACTACCTCCTCTCTCTCTTTCTGTCTCTCTGTCTCTCTCTCTCTCTCTCTCTCTCTCTCTCTCTTTCTGCACAGTTTCCCTCATGTAGTCATGCAGTATAAAGCCCGTGCAGACTCGGCATATCTTGTCAAAGAGGGCCTCTGAGCTTAAGTTACGCATTGTGTTTGCCTGGCAAGCTCAACCCTTAACTTGAAGCCCTACAGCCGTAGCCTAAACCACTAAACCCCCGAAGCCCCGGCAGCCATGCACAAAGCTCGGGTTAAGGGTTCAGGGTTTAAGTACTCACCCTTTCCTCACCCTTGCCGAAAACACCAGAGAATCCAACAATACCCCAAGGGTCCCGGAAGAAAGCAATACCGGCCTAGTGCCAGAAACTTAGCAGATTATGTCATCTGGGGCTTAAACCTCAGCCACCCATCATCTGGGATCTGGACCCACAAGGTAATTGTCTGGGAACATGTTTAGCCACAGCCCCAAGCAGAAAGCCGCTTACCTTGAGTAGGTGCACAATAAGCTGAGCGTGACAGGACAGTTTGCCCTTGATGTCTGCATGATGTGCTGCTGATGCTTGAACTACGGCTGATGGTATGTCGCAGTTGCAGTTCCGTAGGCATTTCTACCAACAAGGCTCCACATATATACTCAAGCAGCGCACTCAACCATGAAGGCTGCCTGTGTTTGTAGAATAACGCTCTCCCCGGTGCCATGAAGTAAATGCCAAAGATTTAAAAGCACATTGTTCCGGGTGCTTGAGCAGGCCATAGCCTGCCCCAAATGCAGCCACTGCCTTTATCCTGCAGCACTGCCTAAAGCCCTAGACCCTACGTAAACCCTAAACTCTAAACCCTTCAACCTACGTAAACTGTCAACTCTGTTTTTGGGGGGTTGAAGGGTTCAGGGTGTTCTTCCTTCAGGGTTGTGTGCGGCGACCCGTCACCCCAATACTCCCCAAGACCGAGCGAGGAGTCTAAACTCCTTAAAGGGGTTATATAGTGGATCATCTAGGGTTGAGGATTTAGGGTTTAGGGTTTAGGGTCTAACTCCTTAAAGGGCGTTATATAGGGATATAGGGGATGATATAGCAGAGTATTACAGGGGTTATTGAGGGGACACCAGGACCTAAGAGTTTGGACTGTACCTGCAATAAACCCTAAGAAACTCGTAATCTCACCTCATGTCCCTTCAATTTGGAAACGGCGTGTTTGTGCGCGTGAGTGCGCCTGTAGTAGTATGGGATCTTATGAGTACGCAACAAATGGGCTTTAAGCATGGATCAGTCAGAAGCACAGCTCAAATTTGTTGACAACGGGAGCTGCAGAACGACAAGACTGCCCTTGCACGAGCAAAGCAGCGCTTGTGGAAGCTCAAAGACACCAGACCCTCAGCAATTTCTGTTAGGATCAGGTGTCGGGTTCACAGATTAGGTTTACAGAACGCTAAATTATTCATGTAAGCCCTGCCTAAACTGGCCTTCGCTGAAAAGCCTTGAAAAAGTAATGCCTCAATCCTTGACCACGTTCAAAACTGCAAGCCCTGCAGTACGACTCGTGGGGGTCGTATGGTTTAGGGTGAGTACGCTATAGCTTGGAGTTCTGTTTTCCAAGCTACCCAAACCCTTATATACTCCCCATATAACCCCTATATAACCACTAGATTACCCCTGTATAACCCCCATATCAGGGTCTATGGAGATGGCCAGATGGGCCGCCACTGCCCGCTGATGTGGAGCCCGAGACCCTACGGGCGCGAGGTTTTTGGCCTTCGGGATTTGAGGGTTTAGGAGGGTTTAGGGTTGAGGAGTTTAGGGGCCTTAAGGGCTTATGTGAGTAGTATTTAATTTGGGGATATTATGGTACCCAATATAGAGTAAGATTATATCCTCCTTCTTGGGTATAGTATTTCATATAAGGAATATGATCTTACTAGGTTCAACCACCAAAAAAATCGCTACTCATGTGTGAGTTTTAGGGGTTAAAGGTTTAGGCCCGGCCTTCAATTCAGGGATACGCGGCCTGGCTCAGGAGTTTTGAGCGTCTTTGAGGGCTTTGAAGGTTTAGGGTTTCGGGATCTAGTGTTTGGAGTTTGAGGTTTGGGGTTCAGTTAATGCCCTAGTGGAGATGCGCGAAACATACAGTGTGAGCCCAGAAGTCGGAACATCAGCATTGCTTTTAGCAGTATCGGTACTACTACAATTATGACCATAACTATTACTGTTACGTTTATTGTTATTACAATTAGGGGCGTTTAAAGACAGTTACTTTAGGAACAGGGTCTTGAGAGTAGGGAGTGTGATGCGGACTCTTGGGAGGTTTGGGGCGTTGGGGGTACAAGTTTGGGGCTTGCAGAGGTATTTCTCAAAAGCCCCCCCATCCTTATATACACCTAAAACACTGTTCTGATAATACCCTACACCCTAAACCCCAAGCCCTGAATTTATACAAAATTGAGTCATAGTTCTGAGGAGGGTACATTGTTTAAGGGCTTTGGGTTGAGCATAAGGCACAGTTGCCTTGGCAGGGCTATGTCGGGTACTGTAGCTCATGGGCGCGCTTCAATCCTGTGCAGTTTTGCGTAGGTCGAGATTTTTGAGCGAGCCCACACAAGCCGGGCTTTGTAGGTTGAAGCTAGCACTGGGGAACTTCCTGGCATACTCACGTTCATAGATGAACCTCATAATGGCCTTCCTCCAAGAAGAAACCTGCTTGCCACATTAACAATGAAACAACTCCTACCATGTTGGTACTATTTTGTGGCTTCTTGTTATCAGGGAAGGTGCAGGGGTTTAGTATTAGAAAAAGGCGATCTTTGTCGTTGAAGATGAACTGGGAACCCTGCACTGCAGCCCTGGACTTCGGCTGCCGGCCTTATGGGTTGAGGGAATTCGAAGTGAGGTCTGCCATCACTGCCACTACGGTCAGCTTGCCGCCGTCGGTCTTGTCAGCCACGACCTTAGCTCAAATAGCAACCCCTATTATAGGGGTTTAGGAGTCAGGATTCGGGGTTTAGGATCTAGGAACTTTGGGTTTAGGGTTTGAGGTTTATGGCTTAGGGTTTACGACCTTAGCTCGCATGAGTAGTGTATCAGTATTTCGGGGTACTACGGTGTCCAAAAAAGAGTAAGATTATGTCCTCCTTTGGGTTGTAGTATTTGACTTCAGGAACATAATCTTACTGGGTTCAACCACCAAAGAACGCTACATACGACGCTCAGTTGCCCAAAGATGGGTGTCCTCTTGGTAGGACCAGGTGCCCAAGGGCCAAATGGGGATTCTTACAAGTGTGGTCCTTTTCTGGGCACCCTGAGTATAAAGGGCCCTATGCTAGTTATCTTATGTATCCTAGGGACCCCTTGAGAAGGAATCATACTTGGGCAACATACCATATGGCATTGGGGCAAACCGAGGATTAGCAACCCTGGGTCTGGGAGAACCTTAAACCCTAAAGCCTTTACCGCGGCTACATGTATATATATATTGCTAGCATCCAGGATGCGTATGTTGCGGGAGTACAGACAGGACTTTCAGTGGTATCCTGTGTCCTTCTTACTTCGGTTGCTGACCTTCAGTTCAGAAGTATCAGCGCCCAACCACTTCTTAGCCGATGGTCTGAAGGGCTGTCAAGAGCCACCATAACACCGGTGCAATCTACGGCTCTCTTCTGACCTGTTTAGGCTGAACAGTTGGATGCAGCTTACCGCTTTCTGCCTTCTTGCAGTTACAAAATAGCTACGCGCGGCCTTTGCGCGGACATCAGTCTGCTGGAGTCATTGACTTACTAATGCTGCGTTGGGATCATCGGGATCCTTGAGGTAGTTGTTTTGGAACTGTACATAGCAATCTCCAGTAACCCATATCTCACATCCCCAGCCAAGCATGACTAAGTTGATTGTACTCCATCTGCCAAGGCTGTCCTTCATCTGGAAACTTGTAACCCAAGCCCTAAACGGTTAACCCTAAACTGCCTAAACCCAACGTTGACATCCACAAACCTTTATCTCTAAACCCTAACCCCTAAACTCCTATGCCATGTATCCCATAGCCTGAGCCCTTGATCTCCACCTCAACTCCCGAAGTCCTTACTGGAGACTGCAGACCCAGGCAGTCTCTTTGCGATCCGGTGGCAAACACGGGTCGGCGGTGTCTGCTTCGCTGTCTCAGGTGGAGCGGGGAGGATTTGGGGGTACCAGGTCTCATGACCTGAACACCTGAACTAAGTAGAATGATGGTAATTGGGCTGCTTTTAAAGTGTTAGGCCATTAGTTTACCTACTTTGGTGGTTTAGGTATTGGTGTTTTTTACAAGGCATCTGGTTTCGGCCTTAGATTACAAGGTTTATTCCTTTGGGCTTCAGCACGATTTTGGGGAGACTTCGAACTTAGGGTGTGATGGTATGGTTTAGGGGTTTAGGGTTAGGGTATAGGATTGGTGTTTTGAGGTTTGGGGTTTAGGGATGGTAGGCTTGAAAGGGATCAGTGTAGGGTGCGGGTGGCAATTAGGTGTCTGGGGTCTGTGGCTTCCGGAGTTAGGTTTTGGCATTCCTTCCCCTAAACCGAATTTCCCTAAACCCTGAACCTTAGACCCTAAACCGGATCTAGGAATTTGGGTTTAACTAGCTTTTTGTGGTCAGGATTTAGCCGGGTTTTGGAAATTGCGGATCAAAATTTTGGGCTTCGCGGCTGTTTGAAGGGTTGATTTTGGGGTTTAGGGTTTAGGGGTTTAGGGGTTTAGGGTTTAGGGGTTTAGGGTTTAGGGTTTGACCCTCCAATGTAGTACCTTGTTTTTGGTTCTATAATGGGAGTCCTAACCGAGCTAAAAACCTACCAAAACCCAAGAAACCACGTCCATTTCAGGCTCTAAGTATGGCTTAAGACCTGAAGGTCTATCCCTGTGGGCCCAAGCACCGAAATAATTAGGAGCGGTTTAGGGTTTAGGGTTTAAGGTTCAGAGTGCTGGGAGTTTTGGGTGGCGTCCTCCAAATCATGGTCGAACCCTGAGCCCTAAAAGTTGGCTCCCTGCATTAGTCCCCGAATCCAAAGCCCTGCACCTTTGCCTGCTCCCTGAGATTTGTACCACGGAAGACCCCAAATTTGTGGGCTTCCAAACATTTGGGGCCACTTTTGCGAGCGAACTAGTGCAAAAAGAAACATGAATAAAGGGGGACCTTTGAAGCGGTACCAAACAGGGTCCCTGCAATGCCGGAGGCTGCGCAAGCCATCGGATCAGGCGCTTTAGGGTCTGGGGTCCGGGGTGCGCGCTTTAAGGTTTACCCTAAACCCCTAAAACCTAGAACCTGACCCCTAAACCCTCAACCCCTAAAACCTGAACCCTATAGGGTTTAGGATCCAGAGTCTAGAGTCTAGGACCTGGGTCTTACGCGTCAGGTTTTAGGGCTCAGGAGCTCTCGAATCAGATGGAGTCTGTATGGCTAGGGGCTTACGGACTGGACTGAAGGGGCGTGGGGTTGAGGGTTGAGGGTTTATAGGGTTTAAGGTTTTGGGTTTAGCAAGGTTTGATGTAGGGACCTGAATAATATTCTCCTAGATTCTCTGTAGATAGAGTTCTGGAGTATAAGTAAAAGGTGCCCCAAATAGACGGGAACCATTGAGGGCCCCTTAAGTAGGATTCAGGGTTGCGGACACAGGGATGACAAAGATTGTGTGTCTGGGCTTTGGATAGCAGCTCTGGGAGTTTCTCATAACGATCTAAGCAGGATCATCTGCAAGGACGATCATCCGCAAGGACACTCATGATCAGTTCTACTCCCCAACATCCTTGGGGTCCCCATGACCCCACCATTTTTTGAATGCCCCGTTTGTTTCCAGTCGGCGGCGCTAAATGCCTGCGGTGCAAATATGTTTGCCCTTCAAACAAGTTGGACCTTGGACTTGCCAATCGCAGCTTCCATTGGCAGAACATGGCGAGACGTCAGGTGTCCCTGTAGCAAGCATCGAATGGTTTCTGCTTCTTGCAAAGGCGTTAGCAAGCATGTCCTGAGAATAGTTTCTAGGGATTCTAGGGTTTGTTTCATTCTCGATACAACCTAGAGAACAGCTTAAATTTCACGGGTTGTTAGATGTTGTTATGCTTGCATGGCAGATGCAGATAATGGTGTGGCTTTCAAATTGGCTCTAAGCCTCCCAAATCAGCCTAGAAGGCCCCAAGTTAGAGATTATGGGAATTAGTGTTCTTCTAAGTGCGGAGACTTCCGGGGGATTCGGGAGAAATAAAAACTTGAAATGACGTACTGTAGGGACCACTTTAGAAATCCATTCCTTCCTTCCCCACGACACCAGGGAAGCTTAGAAGCCTTGAGCCAGAGAATTCAAGAATCTCGAGGCAGTTTTGGGGCATATAAACATCTCAGGTATAATAGTGAGGCTGTAGGACAGGGGGCAGTTAGCGATTGTAGAAGCAATCATCTACCGTAGTAGTAGCAGTATCAGTATCAGTAGCAGTAAGAGCACTTATCAGAAAAGTTGTGTTTTTAGTTCTCCGATATGTTAGCCTTTCTCCTGTGAGTTCTGTCATGAGTGGGCTTCTATGAGCAATCTTAAGGACTGCCGCCCCACCCTGTGAGAGTCTATATTGGGGGTCATATTAGGGGCTATATGTAACCATATTATGAATATTGTCCAAAGAAACATTCATCCGCTCCCCCGAAAGCCTCAAGTTATACCCAGTCCAAGGCCTAAGCCAAGCAGTCCATTCTAAGCCTAACTAACCCTCGTGGTTTACGGTTTAGGGCTTAGGGTCCCAATTTCTGTTCTGCAGTGGAGTTTCCCGGCTCCAGGAGGCTCCACACCTACCCCAAGCTTGGGAGTAGTACTTTGGACGGGACACCATAGTCGGTAAACCAGTGCAAGAAAATATCCACATCTTGGTCTTTGGCAGAGACATGTAACCTCTCAGTCAGTTCAACCACCCCAAAAACACCATTCACAGCATAAGCGGTGTTCATGGCCTTTGTCACTTTCTAGCGTTCTGCCAGAGCATTTTAGAGTGTACACCAGGACTGTCCCCGCGGATATTTGTATAGGAGACCCTCAGGATGATCCTTATGTTGTGGATTTGTATAGGGTATTACAATAAGGGGAAAATATAGGGTTATATAGGGAGAACGATAGGGATGATGGAAGAGAAAATGGAAAGTA
>CAJNIZ010002284.1:2035-17730 GCA_905231905.1 Symbiodinium pilosum | reverse complement strand
GCCTTAGGTCCAAAATAATGTTTAATGTATAGCATTCGGAGCCTGAAAACCTTCTGGTGTCCACAAGCACTTGACCAATAGTCTAAGTGTATATTGGGGTCTAGCCACAGAACGGTAGCTAAAACTCTTCGTATCTCGGTCTCGCAAAAGTGCTCTTGTCATAATCCACCGCAAATCCCAATTAAGTGTACCCAAAACGCGAAACCCATAAATAAGACATAATATATATTGTAAGCCATAGTACATATTAGGGTCTGTAGAGGTTACTCAGCTTCATCCATGCATGTGGGGGGGTTTCCAGGCGCTTCCAGGCCGTTCCAGGGGGCTCCAGGGGCCTTCGGCCCTCAAAATTTTAGGATTTTAGAAATTTTGCTAATAGCGACATTTCTAAAATTCCTAAAATTCTAAAATTTTAAGATTTTAGAAATTTTAAGAATTTCAGAAGTTTTAAAAACCCTACAAACATTGGTTTGAACTAAAAATGCGCCCTGCCGCGTACTGCCAAAGCCTCGAACCTTGAGCGAGGCTGAAATTTCATGCGGGATGGTCAGGCTGGACTAGGCCACCCACCATGGCGGGGGGGGGGTGGGCCAGAGTAGAGGGGGTTGAAAAAGGGATCTGGTGCCTCGGCGAATTTCTTATAACCAAGTCCCATGACCCCCCCCAAATAGAGGGACTATATGGCAGAACTTCATGCGAAGAAATGGATATGCGACAAGTGAAGCCGTTGACCCACTCATAGCGTATTCTGCTTCAGTTTCAGGGCATCAGGCCTAGTGTTCACCTGGACTTTCATCAATAGTACAAGTGCGCGTGCAAGTGTGGCGACGGTAGAAATATCCCCCTGGACCCTAAACCCAACACCCTACATGTTCCATACTAGGGGACTGTTTCGCCCACTTTTGATGGACCATGAACTTTCCAAATGAGCTAAACTGCTTGAAGAAGGTTCTAGAGGGGATTAAATATGGGACTATTATAGTGGTCATTAAAGAGGATACTAGGAGGTTAGACCATAGCTCAAATAGGTATGCCGGACCCGTGGGCCGGTCAAGGGGTTCCTTTTCGCATGCCCCCTTGGTCCTTGTTGATGTTTTTGCCCTAAAACCTAAACCCTCAACCCTAAACGTTTTGGTTTCAGGGTTTGGGATGTATGCTTTAGAACTGAGACGGGAGGGCTCAGGGAGAGCAAAGGTAGAGATTCCGTGCATTCCTGTTTTACCCACAATTCCAAGAACGATGACAGGCCCCCAAGGAATGCTTCACAAAGGCTGAAGTATTCGGGGATCAGGTATCAGTTTCTGCGTCAGAACAGCGACATGGATTTAACAAAATCATTGTTTTCGGGCCTTCACATACAGCAAATAGAGGCTTTCCAATGAGCACATAAGCCTTTGTACAGACCTCACAGCCCCAAAGGCTTCGTCGCCTTACCATAGCCCAGACCCGTGATTAATATACCCGCTCCCCTATAGGGATAAGGATCCTAATAATGAGGCCTTTACAAATGGGGAGGTATTAATCACGGGTCTACATTAAACCCCACCTCAGCATCCCAGACCAGAGTCGAATTTGCCGCCAAAGCGCAAATCTATACAAAGTCTGAATCCCCAAGCGGCGGGTCCGGGGTTATCGGGTTCAGGGTAGTTATAGGCTTATAGGGTTTGGGGGTATAGTGTTTAGGGTGTAGTGTTCTTGGTCAAAGGGTTCAGTTTTAAAGGTTGTAGGGTTTAGGGCAATGCCCAACCTCCAAACCCTTAAAGTCCCTGAAGAAACCCGAGCCATGACCGGAAGCTCCAATGTTGATTGATACAGTGGATGCTAAAAAACCTGCATCACCCAAAGTAGCTTATACCTTGGGAATAATGGTACTATAGTATACTAAGGTCTTGCAAGAGGGACCTCCTCTACACCCCGAAATGCTATGCCATTCCTACCGGAAGGACTTCGAAACAGGACCCCTGTCTTTTGGAAGCTCCCATTTTTGCGCCTGAAACCCTATACATCCCTACATGACTCTTATGTAACCCCTATATATCCTTATATAATCCTCGTATATCCTTGTATAACCCCTATATATCCCCTATAAAGCCGTTTAAAGAAACTGAATTTTGGGGAACGCCCCAGGCTGCTTTGGTTTCAAGCCTGATCCAGATGCGTGCAGACGTGCATGGAAGCCGGACTGCGCAGTAGTAAGGTATGATGTTTGCCGTTTAGGTTTCGGGTTTAGGGGTGTAGGGTTTTGGGGGTTTAGGGATTAGGGGCTTAGGGTTTAGGGCTTAGGGTTTGGCGCTTAGGGCTCGATGAGAGTTGCTCATGTCTTTGTCTTGGTTTTGGTACTGCCTCATATCGGCACCAAACGCATGGGTGGAAAAAACAATACAGTAGGTGGTAATTTCCATTTTCCATGTTCCCTAGACATAACCCTATATTATCCCTACAAAACCATTATGGTAGTTTCCATTTTCTTTTCCATTATCCCTATAACCATAGATACATAATCACAAGCTGGTCTCTGGGGCCAATGCGGATGAACTTGCATTTGCAAGCCTCCCTATGCTTTCCAGGATGGATTGCCAGACTCCACAATTCCGCAGTTCGACCCAGATTAGGGTAGAACAAGCGGCTTGATGATCATATGGAGGGCCTACGGGCATATGGGGGTATATAGGCGTATATAAGGGTATATAGGGGTGTATAAGGATACACAGGTTTAAGGGTTTAGGGCGTCTAGGGCCTAAGTCTAAGACCTGGACTTTAGGGTTTAGGGTTTAGATGAAGGTTAAGCTTTCTAGGGAGCCCAGGGCTCCCATATGACGTGCTAACAAGGATACCCAAAGATGACCCGGCATCTAAATCTGAAACCTTTCCAACACCCCGAAGGCCTGAACCCTAAACACAAAAGCCATGTAATATACAGAATTCTAAGGCAACATTGGTGCCTAATCTTTTTGACGTCATGGTGATGTAAAACTGCGCGGGTCCCTGTTCCGCAAATTCACGCACTTGTATATTTAGACCCGTACCTTGGGACCCAAAAGCACGAAACCTACGCTTCAAATCTATACCCTAAACCCGAAACCCTAAACCCGTAAACCCCTTAACCCCTAGACCCCCTACCTGGTCGGCTCAGGAAGGGCAAACATCGGGGACAACGCTGTGTGCCACGTGAAGTCCCCTGAACAAGTGCAGGCTTGCCGTTTTTTGGACTTCCCTCCCCAGTTTTAGGACCCCTGCCTAAACACCCCAAAATATGCAAAATAAAAGGCCCAAACCCTAAACCCTAAACCCCTAAGAGCGGCAACAAGGCTATAATTCTATGTACTTGAGGGTCCAGGTGTTCCCTGAGCTATTATAGGCGCTCCAGTTTGCAATCCCCACCCCCTGTGATGTTTTGGTTCTTTTTTTACGGGTCGCAAGGTCCATAAGGTTTGGGGGCGTAGGGCTCCCTAAACCCTAAACCCCTAAATTCAAAACCCTGGACCCTAAACCCCTAAACCCCTAAACCCCTAATTAAACCTTAAACCCTAAACTCCTAAACCCTGAGCCCTACACCCTAAACCCTTAATTAAACCAGAAACCCTAAACCCAAAACCCCCCAAACGTTAAACCCTGTAGGGCTCGAAAAATTGCTTGGGCACCTTGGGCAGCCTGGGGATGGATCTGCTTCAGACTTTTGTGGGGATGTTCTTCAGGAACTCCCATAGGTAGGGTTTAGGGTTTAGAGTCTAGGGTTTAGGGTTTAGGGTCAGGGTTTAGATCCCAGCATGCTAGATTTTGACATCCTCCCAGACGTTTGAGTAGAGCTTTGGCTAGGGTATGGCTCATCAGTCTTCTTGGGATGATGCCCTTGGATTCCAGCATCTCCTTCACCCTTTGGCTCTGTGTTTGCAACTTGGGTTCAGGGATCAAGGTTCAGGCCTCGGCGCCCTGCGCTAAACTAGCAAAACCATCGTGGCAGCTCAGATGTGCAAAAAAAATATCTTTGGGGACATGCTTGGGATGACCAGTCCGAATGCGAGTACTCCCAAAGGAATGTCGACAGGACATTGGTGGCGTGCGTGGCTTTGCATCACCTTCAAAGTACATGACATGCTTACCACATGCCATACAAGTGTGCTGCGTGGTCGTCGTGCGTGCACGCTGCTCTCAAGAGGTGCCTGTGCTCTATGCGAAGCCGTGCCTGGCGAATGCCCACGGGATGGGTGTGGACACGCAAAGCAAACTGGGGGCCCCCGACCAATTTGTGACTGGCTTATGCCGTGACCGGTATTTCTTATTACGGCTGCCTGAAACCTGTTTTCTTTGCTTCCCGCTTGTCGACTTCGTTACACTACGCTTCCACTCGAAGTAAGTGCCGGTTCGCAGGAGCTCCACGTGGAAGTCGGCATGTATTTTCTGAAGGAGCGACCCCACAAGAACCAAAAAATGCCAAAGCTTGGTTGTGGTCGTGGTCGTGCTGGTCCTCTTCTCCTCCTCCTCTTCCTGGTGGTAGTGGGTGTGGTGGTAGGTGTGGTGGTGGGTGTGGTGGTGGGTGTGGTGGTCTTGGTCGTGATCTTGGTCGTGTTCGTGGTCGTGGTCATAGTCGGCCTTGGCAGGCGTAGTAGTAATGAGGGTAGGAATGGTCTTAAATGAAGCCTTGCGTCCCTTTCTTTTATGTGTCGTTTCCCGCCGTTTCTTTTGTGACGTTGTTGTGGCTCTCCAAGGGCGTGGATCAATCGATCAATCTCCTATAACTGCTTGAATACTTTTCTGACATAGTAAAAGAATTTGTTACAATCCCTTCATTGTTATATACTCGTTACACGAAGAACGACAACACCAAAACTGCAGCATCATTCACACCCCAGTTTCAGTCCTTCTGCGCCCTCATGAGCAATGTCCCAATACCCTAAGCTTTCACGGATTTGAGGAGGATTTTCGTTAATGTTTTCAAAATTGTCGCTAGATAATCATCGCTAGTAGGGACCCCCGCAATCCCCTGATAAATCCAAAATAGCCTTGGTGTCCCTAAATGTCTTCTGTCTTGAGAAGCTCCCCTACCTGGCAACGATACTGGCAGGTTCTGTTGGAGGCCAAAGCAGACTTCCACTCGAGTGCAGAGCCCTTCTGCTTTACGCCGTTCCAGAGCCTTCATGTGGGGGATTCCAGAAAATATGGGTTTCTCTGAAAGTATTTGGGGGTAAAGAAGGGGGCCCTTTTGGATTTGGGGGAAGGTTGAAGCTCCAGGGATGCGGGCTTAAGGTTCAGTGGGCGCGGCATAGAGGTGCGCATAGATTGCTGAGTCCTAGGCCCTGAGACCCTAAAGCTTTATGGGTTTCTCATACTGGGATGACATGGATCGGAGGAGAGCTTCTGGAAGAGCGGCATGAGACTGATTCCGTTTGGAATAAGAGGAACGCGGAAAAGTTCCTGCTACAGCCTCCCCGTGCAGACTCGGGGGCTGCCGGGAACCTCCTTGTTGCTTCGGAAGGAATGGGCAGTTGCATTGTAACTTGTGGATTGTCATTTGTTTTGCGCATTTTACAGGAGCTTCCAAGTATGAGGGAGGCCCGATTATAAAGGCTAGAGAATATTCATTGGGCTCTCTTTTGCGCCCCCTTACTTATGGAACCCCTAAAGCCCTATGGGACCTACTCAGTCTTCCATTCCCTAGAAAGGGACGGGTTTCTCGCCAGGCTATGTACTCAATGTTTGGCCGCTGGGGCTGTCTCGGGGTTAAAGTCTTGGCTAGGTAGGGAAAAGCCAAGTCCGAATCAGGTAATGTCTTGCGATTTCTTGTGCAGATGAGTCGCCTCCGCCCAATAGAAAAACTTGCTCGTAGTTTTTATTGTTAGGGGGCGAGGGGCAAGGGAAAAACAAAGGCACGTATTTAATTCAATAGAGGAAAGCCCTAGCTCCAATCAGATTTACATTTCGATTTTTACAGATTCCTTAATATGAAACCTTATAAGGAAAATGAAAACCCAGGAAGAAAGGACATCCGCGATTCAAGAAGGTTAGCTCTGCATTTTCACAGTAGAAAACTAAAGCTTAGGAAACAAAGGAGATGGAGTCTTTTCGCGAAGTTTCTCTACAACCACCATATACCAACAATAAGAAGAGATGGAACAAAGGAAGTCCCTAATTCCCTATTCTTTCTCATAACGACCCGCCTGACCAAGTCAGAACCTTCCACGAAATCCTTAACCCCCAAACCATGAGCCCTGAGCCCAAAACCCTTTCCCATATACGGTCATGGTCATTAGGCTCCCAATTCGCTCCCACGCAAGAGCAGTCTTCCACTTCTCAATTATTCCCTTGAGGGCAAAAATGAGGGTAGGCGATGGTTTTGGAAACTGGTAGTGTTTCGTAAAGTCCCTACCTAGTTCATGAGTGGATATTACTGGGCTGCTGTTCTGGAACTTCTGTTACCATAGTACGGGCATATAGTAAATCCTAAACCCTAAACCCTATTCCTCAATGGCAACCTAGCAATGGGGACATCTCTACCCTGGTGTCTCTGGGACTTCATGCCTCGAAGCTCAGGTTCCCAAGCTTCACACATGGATCTTCTTTAAATTTTGAACCCCCAAGCCGACAGAGAAGCTAAGTTCCAGCCCTCCTCCCCCAATCCCTTCCTTCAGCCCCAATGCCTACATCTCCAGGAGCCCGAAGGCCCCTCCACAAAAAAACACACACACACACACAGAACCTTGACTCAACGACTTTAAGTTTGTACCCCTGAGGTCTGTAACCATGGGCTTGGGTCCCAAATACACCAAATAATTGCTACATTCCATGGCTTCGGGATACAAACCCAAGGGTGCAACCCTCAGGGTACAAAAGAAAGCTCTCCGGGTCATTCAAGGAGCTTCTCCTTTTGTGCTAAACCCTACCTAAACCTTTAAAGCATGTAGAATGATAGCCGTTTTGGTCTGCTTTTAGGGCTTTAGGGCTATTACTTCATAGGTAAACCCTAAGCCCTAAGCCCTAAACCTTCGTTCAAGGTTATCGCAGGCGGCAGGCATGACCAGCATCCCAACGCTGAGGGCTTTGCTCGCCGCCAGGCAGCTGCCGGCAACATCCAGATTTACCGAGTAAAGGAATTAATGTGGGGGTTTCCCAAAATCAGAGGTACGTTAATATAGGGGTTATATAGGGGTACATAGGGTTTAGGTTTGGGGTACCTGGTTGGGGGTCCCTATAATTAATACTACGGATTATAGCATGTCAGAGTCTATATTGGGCTCCCCTAATTTGGGAAACTACCAAATCAGCTTACCACTTAAAACAAACATGTTCAGGACATCCAGTTGAATTATGTGCTACATACCTATATTCTGGTAACCCATTTAATTGGCATCCCATGGAGTTACCTGCTACCTACACATACTATGGCAACCCATTGTAAGGCCATCCCAGCGAATTATTTACCATGTACCAGGGTTTTTCGCAGTCCTGGCCATGTGTTGGGTCATCCCCCCCGACAGTGGCAGTTACCATAATGGGAAACAGGAGTTCACTGCGCCTTGGCTTATAGATTATAGGTTGTTATCCTAGAATATAGGGTTTTAAGGATTAAGGGTTGAGTTGTAACAGCCCCTTAGTAAGACGCTGTCAATGCTTTAGGACAGTTACTGTGTTGTGTTTGCGGAAGACACCATTTGCAGGACCCTGCCTGGTGATAATTCCTCTCCGCGTAATAACAGGCCCCGCGCATTATACCCCACCCAATATAGTATCCTTGGCAACACTTATTCGTAGGGGTCTTGGGGCGTTTGTTTGTTGGGTTGCTTCAGAGTTGGGGCGACACAGTACGTTGTCCAGCTCAGCCCTCTGAACCCGTTTTAGGACGCAACCTCTAAATGGAAAGCAAAATTCGAACTCTAACATTTCAACCCTGTACCTTATTCCAAACCCTAGACCCTAGGCCTGGGACCCTGAACCTCAAACCCTAGACCTAGAGTAAGCCCTAAACCTCCACACCTTAAACGTCGGCCCACCTTGAGCCAGGTGCAATCCGAACCCGAAGCTGCGTGGCCTGGGGGATCCTTGTCAAAAATGTCAGGGAGTTTCCAAAAACAGAGGGACCCCCCATAGTTTAGGGTTTCAGGTTTAGGGTTTAGGGTTTAGGGTTCAGGCTTTCCAAAACTCAGGGGGAACGTAGGGTTTAGGGTTTGAGGCTTCCAAAAGTTGGGGGGACTTACTTGTCTTGTGGATATATATATATGTATATATATACCAGGTTATTCAAGCCACTCCCTCAGACGTCATGATCCGTTGGGTACTGAAAGATTACATCCAAGTTCTGGCCCTATGACAGAAACTCAGCATTTAGGGTTTGGGGTTTAGGGTTTAGGGTTTAGGGTGGAGTTTGGGGCCTTTTTTGTTTTCCAGCAGTGAGTGGGTGGAGCTTGTCGTAATCTTAGCAATGACATGAAAACTGCTGTCCTCACTCACAATACTTTTAATAGATAATAGATGCACGCATCCTTCACCCGAAATCAAATTCCTAGCGTTGCTTTCGGCCCACCCGGGATATACATGCCACGTCCCTCGGCCAGTTCACAGCTTTCAGGGGTCCCTAAGTGCCTCAACTCCTTAAGTTCCGCAGAAACTAGGCCCATTGCCAAGGACATCTGCATCGAGTGATAGTGTGTGGCCAAGTCGTTGAGGGCCTCGTTGGAGCTTTCCCAAAGTTATTAGCCCCATCAATGTGCGAATTGAAGATAGTTTGGGACCAAAGTTTCTAGAACGTAAGGACCCTAGGTCATAAGCACACGATTGTACACGTATTGAACTGTTTGTCATTATGCTACAGTACAATAATGTAATGGAATCTTATATAGAATTTCATACCATGATATCGTGTAATGTAATCTTATTCTATCTTATCCCATCCATTCCTAGTTTCTTCGCCTCGGCTCCTGCAAGAACGAGTCCTAGTGTCCTTAACCCAAACAGCCCTAGACCCTAAACCTTGAACCCTAGATCTAAATGCCTTAGATTGAAGCCGCAAATCCCAGGAATAGGGGTTTAGGGCCTAGGGTTCAGGGAAACGAGTAAACTAAGGTGACCCCTCTGATCTCAGTCATCCGATTCTCCCGCGGCAGCCCTTATGCTTACGAGGCGCAAGGTTCAGTGAGGTTTCTCAACGTTTTTGTTTAGGGGTTCGGGTTAGTTCCAGGGATCTATTTAGAGAGTGGTTTGTGGTTTGAGGTTCCTGAGATCAGGGGATAGAGTTTAGCGTTAAGAGTCCGAAATTTGGGTCGGAAGGTGTTACAGAGGGCATAACTGTTTTTAAGCAACCTCTTTTTAAGTGCAGATCCCGCGCGCTACCTACACTCAAACCTCAAGCTGCGCATCCTATACTCAAAGCCATAGATGCAGCCCCCCCCCCGCCCCCGGAACCTGAACCCTAAACCAAGACCCTGAGACAAAAGTCTGAAGCCCAGAGCCTGAACCCCAAGAGTCTTCCCTGAACCCTCAACCCCATAAACCCTGTAAACCCTATAAAACCCAAACCCTAAACCCTAAAAGCCCCAAACCCTAACGGCCCTAACGACCCTAAACCATGAGCCTTAAACCCGAAGCCCTAAACCCTAACAGCAGGCGGCCAAGCTGCTTCTCGAACATCGAGCCGATGTCAATGTGCCCGCCTCGGCACGTTTAGCATTAGCATTTGCCTGACCTACAGTCTAAACTCCTTAAAGGGGGCTTTCTAGGAGATTGTATAGGGGAATTTCCTGGAGATTAGCAAGGGGGATGCTACGAGTTTGGACTATGGTTTAATTACCTGGACCCCAAAAGTAGATCGAACCATGGTCTTGAATTTGAGCCTTTTGTACCTCTGAGATCCGCCAAGGATTTGCCCGAGGGTCCACGTACACAAATAATAGGGTTTCACGTGCCAGAAACCATTCAGAGCATAGCCCGGTTATTTGGGTATTTGACCGCTTAGGATTTTGTAAATGTTGGCAAAATTAAGGTTTTGTTCTGTATAGGCTTCTCCAACCGTAGGTCTTCTTGGTTAGAGTAGCAAGGTATCGGCACTACCCTAAACCCTAAACGCTAGACCCCTGACCTAGGCAGGAGGTCAAGAAGCCTGCTCTTTCCGGAGGGGGTTAGGAAAGTGAGGGTTTAGGGTTTTAGGGTTCAGGGTGGGTACAGGGTAGGAAAGCCACGGTGCAACACCCAAAGTGTCACCCAACAGAAAACTGAAAAGAACGCACCCCGGAAAACTGTGAAGTCAATGGTCAGAGCCTAGATATCACAATTCACGAGTTTGAAGGTGGAAGCAGTCACAAGACGTCCAACAACCACGGGAGATTCAACAAGTTGTTTGAAGAAAGCATTGGAACAGGTCTGCTAAGTAGCGGCTGCTCGCATACCCCAAACAAGTTTGTTCCCGCAGCGTGGGAACTCTCAAAAGGGCTAAGCATGTTGAAAGGCGCCAAAGGAAGACATCTAGCTCCATTTGAGCCATAGTCTAAACCCCTAGTATCCCCCTTAATAAGCCCTCCTTTCTAACCCCCCTTTAAGGAGTTTAGACTATAGCTCATTTGGGGTATCTAAAGCTTCTGGAACTCAGCGAAAAGCACAAGCCACCCGGCTCCAGCTTTGGCACAGGGTATAGGAGTTCCACAATTTGAAACCTCCAAAATTATGTAAAAAAGCTCTAAACACCTAAAAGTAGCCAAAAAGTGTATAATTTTGAATTACCTAAACACCAAAAGAATTTAAGATAATAGCCCTAAACCCCTAAATGCAAGGCTACAACTCTACATACTTTAGGGGTCCAGGTAGCCTTTCTGGGGTTGAAGCTTGGGACTTGAATCCTATGCTTTGAGGCCTAATGTCTCCAGAATTGGCCGACTTATTCGCTGAATTATATTATGGGGTACCTTCAAAGGGATATAGCTATTACGGCTATTACATAGGGGTTTTATAGGGGTATCTAGGGATAGTTAGGGTTTTGGGATTAGGGAGTGGTTGCTGTTAAGGAACTTAATTTAGATCGCCGTAATCTGGGTATATTGTAAGTACTATAGGGCTTCCTTGTTGTAGTAACTTAATCTAAGTTCCTTGGCAGTAGCCCAGTAAATTCTACATAGCAGACTTTCAACCCGATACTTCATATATCCGTGCAAAAAACCATAAACCCTAAACGCTTGCTCCCTGCAACCCCAAACCCTGGCTGAAGCATTGCAGCCTGCAGTTCGCATGAATAGGGCAACTACACTTTGGTACTTTTTGGGGTCCCTATGATGAGGATTATTGTGTTTGGGGGGGTCTATTTTGGGGTCCCCTTCTTTGTGGAAACTGCCATGTAGTCTTACGTGCTCTTCTGACTTTGATCTTCCGGCTGTCTGCGCAGGTACTTAGCGGTTACCAGTAACTGTGCTACCTGTTCAGCGCTACAAGATTCTTCCTGACATAGCACGGCCCTTTTTGGAATTCCAGCAAGGACCCGTCATCAGACAAACACTACGCCCTTAGCACTGTAGACTTCTAAACCCGAATCCAGACACTATAATCCCCAAACCCTAGGCCCTAAACCCTGGACCCTTCGGCCCTAACCCTTTGCCCTTAACCCTTTGCCCGACATGCTAAAACCTTCAGCCCTAATCCCCGAGGCCAAGACCCAGAATCCTAAGCCTGAACCCTAAACCCTAAACCCCTAAACCATAAAACTGTACCATGACCCCCTTGACCCTACGAGAGAGATCCAAGGGGCGGGCTGCGCCTTCTGGCGCGTTTGCCTTCATTTCTTTTCTGGCTCGCGCGAGGCAGCCGCCTTCGACATGGAAGGGTTCAAGGTCAAGGGATTTGGCGCTAGGGTTTGGGGATTCGGGTTTAGGGTCCAGGGACTAAACTTTAAGGATCGGGGATCAGGGCCTTGGATTGGAGAACAGGGATGCCGTGTATGATTTGAGTTCGGCCTTCTTTCAGAAGTGATGGCGATGGTGTCTGTGGAAAATCAGGACCTCAGATGACAGGATTGTGGGGTTTAGGGTTTAGGTTTTAGGGTTTAGGGTTTAGGTTGCTCGCCCTCCCCAAAACTAACTTGGCTCCCTTGCACTCCTTGTGATTTTAAGGTTCCGCTATATTGGGAGTATGTGTATATGTATTACCTCCAGCGGGGATGTAGAGATCAGAGTTTATGATTAAGGAGGGCTTGTTGTTCGTGACCTACCTGAATTACAAACCCTAAGCCCTAAATCTACCTGAAACCTTGCAACTTAGAACGCTGTGAGCCTGCGCGCTACGGTCTAGACCTGCCAAAGCCTAACGCTCGAAACTCTTTAAACTTTAAACTCCAGCCTATTCCCTTAAACCCTCAAACCTCAGAATCCTACATCCTACAGCTTTTTATTCAAGGGCATGTGACCTTTATCTAGAGGACCTTTCCCACCAGCATCTCTACAGTACAAAAGGCTATGATTTGAAAGCCCCAATGCTCGAACGACTTACATTTGGGTTTAGGGTTTCCAAAGGGTTCAGGATTTAGGGTCTAGGGTTGATTCCTGAAACCCAAAAACCCTAAAACCGAATCCCAGCATGATACTTATACATTTCCTGTGGGCCCCTGATGGGTAGCTTTAGAAAGTCACTCTTGCATGCCCCTGAAAGGACACGGCTTAGTATGGGACTGCCAACAGGATCTGACATTTGAAATCCCCAGTGTGCATAGAGAGAGAGAGAGAGATGTATACATATATATATATACATATATATATATACGCATACAAAGACGCATATTTGGAGTGTTTGCACGCCTCCGGCATATACATATATACATATATACATAAATACATATATATATATACATATATACACACATACATGTATACATTGATACATATACATATATATATATATGTATATTGGGCCTTGAGATTCGTGGCCGAGGTGTGCATTTCTGGGGCTTGAGATGCCTCGCTGCAGCGAGGGGTCTGCTGTTCAAGGTTGAGAATTTAATGTAGACCCCAGTTCCTTACATGAGCTGTAGTCTAAACTCCTTAAAGGGGGTTATATAGGGGATTATATAGGGGACTACTATAGGGCTTATTAAGGGGGATACTAGGAGTTTAGACAGTTCCTTACATTAAGTTACTACAACAAGGAAGGCTTATTACTTACAATATACCCAGATTACAGCGATCTAAATTACCCTAATCCCAAAACCCTCAATATGCCTATATACCCCTATAAACTGTAAAACCCCCTACATAATGGCTATTTCCCCTTTAAAGGTACCCCATAATATAGTTTAGCGAATAAGGATGCCAATGCTGCAGACATTCATGTAGACCCCTGATTAATAAACCCCCTCCAATTGGTAGGGATTACAATAGGATCCCAATATTCATGCCCTTGAAAGCCTAAACCCTATGTAAACCCTGAACCTTAAACCCAATATAATGTGGATCCTACTATTAAGGCCCTTAGACGGAGGGGAGTAATTAATTAGGGGTCTACACTAGGGTTCATGGCACAGAGCCTCGGATTTTGGGGTTGGGGTTCATCATTTCGGCTTCAGGGTTCAGAGTTTGCCGTTTCGGGGTGTCAAAGTTTATTAGAAGAAGGGGCCTCACGGGGAGCAGAGGATGCACCGAACTTTTTGCCAGGGACCCGGGAAGTATTTTCTACTTGCTAAAACAACACCCACGTGCTCTCATTGAATTCTCCAATCAGTTTGGGCCAATGGGGCTGGGAGTGTTTTGCAGCAAGGACGAGAATCAAGGGGGAATGTTAGGAGGGGTGGTATAGGTGGGTGGTTAGGAGAACCCGTCAAGAGCGCTCGCATGACAACGTTAATACTGCAGTTAGTCGTGACCTTTTTCTTGGGATGCTGATAAGCCCCTGCGCATAACCTAGATCCGTACCGCAGGGTTCAACCGCAAAACCCGATCCTCAAAACAAAAACACTCTAGAGGTCTCCATCGGAGTTCCCCCGCATGCCAGAGTCTGCAAAAGATTCCTTTGTCAAAGTGGTTGTTGCACTGCTATGAAAAGTCCACTTCAGTTCTCTGGTTCCCACACACTTCACTTTGAGAATTGTAATCCGTGTTTATCCAGACAGCAGGAGAACGGGACATGCCTTACTAGCAAGCTAGGCCTTTCAAACGCCGAAAGCGCAATGAAGGGAGAAAGAATGGCTGCAAATGCCAATCCAAAAAGGAGGGCACCTCACTGGGGAACTTGAGTTTGTTTGGACGACATGCGAATTAATCCTGGAGCTGTAGGACCCCAGAACCCCAAATGCATGTAGAATCCAAACTTTTCTGGCTATGTTTAATGGGTTCTGTGCCTGTTCCTGAATTCCACCAGGTAGGTATCCCCTTATAGCCCCCCATGATAGAGCCTTCAAGACTGGATTCCAAGAAGCCCGTGGAACAACGCATAGCAGCTGCAGTTTCTCAGGGTAGGGGTACCCGTAGGGGCCTTGGGCAAAAAGCCTGGGAAGTATAGCCGGTCCTTGGAAAGTTTTGTGAGCCCTTAACACGAAACCCTGAATTCCGAAACCCTGAATTCAAAACCCAAAGCCCCACAAGAAACCCTGTAGATCCTCTTTTTTGAACCCTTTAAATCCTAAGCCTTGAGAATCCTAAACCCCAGACCTTCAACCGCAGCATCTCAGGAACGTTTCGCAGGACACCCGGCAGTGGGCTGGTCTTTCGGGCGCAGATCCTCTCGGCATGGCAGCCAGTATTGGAGATGAGGCTGGGTTTAGGGTTTAGGGTAAAGGGTTTCGGTTCTTAGGGTTTCAGGATTTTAGGGTTAGGATTCCAGGGTTTAGGGTTTAGGGTTTGGGTTTAGGGTTTGGGTTTTGGGTTTGGGTTTACTGGGTCACTGTTGGAGATGGTTTGAAATATGTACTGGACCAGAACCCGCATAGAGAGGATGATATCAGGCAAAGACATATGGTAATTTCCCAAAATAAAGGGACCCCAACGTAGACCCCGATATACCATAATCCTTATTATAGGAACCCCCAAAATGGTACCCCCAATTTTGGGAAACCCCCATATCCCAACAGTGAACCAGCTCAGGGTTCAGAATGTTGAGCGCGTGGAACCCCTCAACGTACCTTTGAACCAGGACCGTAGTCTACCCCTCCGGGGTTCCATGTTAGCCAAGACTAAGGTGTAGAGTTCAAGATGTGAGGGTTGAGGGTTCTGTTTTAGTCTGTTTCATGGTACTGACGTCTTCTACTTTTGCTTTTCCCTCTTTGCGCATACATGTGAAAGCGTGTTAGAGTTCAGGGCTTGATTTGTATGTTGCTCTTTCGGATTCTTGTGCACTCCATCAATTCTTTGGGCATGTAAATACTGCTCTGCGCGGGTTACTGATAGTGTGGCAGATACGTACTTCGAGGAGACGGAGTTTGTTCCTTGGCCCTGTTCGCTTTTATGGACGTTTGGGTTCCCTCACCTGTGTAGAACAGATTCTCAACCCAAAGCCCCACCCCAAGCTTGCTGGGGCTTTTTGGGGAATAAGGGAATGTCTTACATATAGCGGTTATCTAGGGATTAACTTTCCTTATTCCCTACTAAGAATTAGTAAGCTAGAGGTGGACCTTAAAGGTTTGGATCCTACCCAAAAGCCATCCGTCAGTTTAGTGCCGATGAGGCGCTCATGAATCTGTTAATGAACGAGGGAGCGGAGATGACCACGAACAACCGAGGTCTGGGTTTAGGGCTTAGGGC
>CAJNIZ010002283.1:0-19714 GCA_905231905.1 Symbiodinium pilosum | reverse complement strand
GTTTAGGGCTTAGGGCTTAGGGGGACCCAGCCTTCAAGCGAATATGATGTCACGTATTCTGCTGTAAGACCCTGGCTCTTGCAAAAGGAGGTCAACATCAGCGCCCTGGCTCGATGACATGGAAGGGATGTAGGGAACATGTCATGGGCCTCCTAGTTTTCGTTCTTTCAACCATCTTGGGACAAGCCAGACCCTAAACCCCAACCCCCCCCCCCNNACCCTAACCCCCCCCCCCCCAAACCTTAAACCTCAAAACCCCAAACCCTGAACCCTAAACCCTAAACCCCAAACCCTAAACCCTAAACCCTAAACCCTAAACCCCGAACCCTAAACCCCAAACCCCGAACACCAAAACCCCCAACCTGTCCTCCTCTACACCGTTCAGCGCATCGGCCTTGTCATCCCTGAGGTGCACAGTGCGGCGACAAAGCAAGTTAACCCAGACCCCTGATTCATAAAACCCCCTCCCCTTAATAGGGTTTAAGGTTTAGGGTTTTTTTTTTTTAACAACCCTTCGGACTTTTCGTCTGCCATGCTCGGCAAAGGGTTCTTACCCGGTTTGTACTTAGACAGCAGTCCCCTTTACCATACAGGTGGTATGGGACAACATATCAAAGGCATTCACTTCCTATTCACTGCCCTTTCAGTACACGACATGGAGACCATCTAGCCCTTCTTCTCGCCCTCCAGACCCTGCTGCAACGTTGCACACTTGTCATCTTTGCCCTGGCCCTCGCCCTCAGCGTTGCTTTGCAAGTCCTTACCCTGCACTCCCTTGGCTGCCCTGTCAAGCTTTGCGTCACGACCAAGACCCTTCTTGTCACTGTCGCCCTTCTCACAGTCCTTGTTGTGATCACTCGCTTCCTTGCACAAGTCCAAGCCCTTTTTACTCCCTTGCACACATTGCGATGGCATAGATCTTCCCGACTGACATGGCCGACCCTGGACTCCAACCACCTGCATTTGCACCGCAATCTCCATGTTGCCTCCACACAGTGCAACAGGTTGCCCTGGTTGGACCGGAATTCCATTCACCACCAGCCTTTTGATCATCACGTCCTGCGCTACAGTGGTGCTGCCCGACGAGGTCGCTGGTCTGTCATTCATCCCCACACTCGTACTCCCTGAGGTGCTCTTGGACGGTGTGGCCATAGCTTCGCGGAGTGCCCCATCATCCTCCTGCTGCGCGACTCTGGCGCGCGTCAATCGTCTTTCCGTGTTCTCCCCATAGATGCTTTCCATCATCTTCGCCTGGTCCTCCACTATGCCGCTTCCCTGACTTTCAACTTCGATGACCCTGGCACTCTGCAGCAAGACCCTCAATCTTTCTTTCCACTTGCGGGCAAAGGAGTCTGCCCTGTCGGGTGTAGCCTCATCCGCCTCCTCATTGGCATACGCAGCTAACAAGGCCTGCACCGCTTGCAAAGCATCCAGGTCCGTAGCCTCCAGGGCTTCAACTTCACTCTGAAGCTGAGTGATGTATGCTCCAATTCGTTCACCTCGCCCTTTGTGAAAGTCAATATCATCTTGCATCAGCTTGACCCAGCTAAGTCGACCCTGCATCAGGCAACCCTCGTCCGTCTCGTCAAGGTCTACATCCACAGCGGCCTCGACCTCATCCATCTCCGCTCGTGCACGACCATGTGGTTCTTGAGCAGGGCGGTCTCCATACTCTCCATCACTCATATCCTGAACCGCCTCCATGTCCCTTGCAACTTCACCCTGCAGTTCTTGCTGTGCTCGTTGTTCAACAGCCATGCGTCGCGCAGCCGCCCTTTGTTTGCGCCTGTGCCTTGCCACAGCGCTACGGCATTTTCCCCTCACTCCTTTCCAAAAGGCTTTGGCCCAGGATTTGGCCATGTCATCCTGACCATGTCCACCTCCACATTTTAGGGTTTAGGGTTTAGGGTTAGGGATTGCAATAGGGCTCCTAATATTTAGGCCCTTAAAAGGAAGGGGGTTTATTAATCATGGGTATACATTAGGGAATTGGCGAAACAAAATGGAAACCCTAGGGTTTAGGGTTTACGTGCTCAGCAGGCAGGGGGAATTTCAAAAGAAAATGGGAAACTATAGGGTTTAAGGTTCAGGGTTTAGGTTACTTAGTAGGGAATGAGGAAATGGGTCAAAGGGACTGCTAGGTAGGGGTTGAAGCACTAATGTGACGTACTAATATAAGGAACCCTTCCCTCAATCCCTACTGAAACCCCAGACCGCACATGATCTACCTTCCCATTCCTTACTGAAGCGTATCTCTTGGGCGAAGAGCCCTAAACCCTCAACTCTTAATCCCATTGTTTAGACTGCTGCTTCACAGCTGCGGGTGCTAATTTTGGGGGTCGTCTAGGCAGTATGTGGCGGATCCATAAACCGCGAATCCTCTGGTGGGAATCTCTAGAGTAAGAGTGCCAAAATGTTGCGGTCTATATTCAAGTTTCCCGTTTATGGAAACCTGCACTGGGCAGAGTGCATCTGGGACTGTATGGGGCTTGGTAAGTGTCTGCGTTTTGAGGACTCCGCTTTGGAGTTTTCAGGGGTGTTCGGTTTTGGCCTTGGACTCAGCGACTTCGGTTTGATGTAGGCTGCGGCTGAAGCTATTTTCAGGTGATGTTTTTTGGGACTGGAGATGGGTGGGGGGTTTAGGGTTTAGGGTTTAGGGAGATGGGGGATTCAAAAATTGGGTTTTGTTTTGGGAGTCCCTACAGCAAGGGCTTGGAAACATTGGGGTTCAAATCGGAGACTCCTACTTATGGAAATCCCCAGGTTGTATTCGAAGTCAGAAACGCTGCCCAGCTGGAACTCCAAGACCCGAAACAGTGTACGGTGGATACTAAAAATCCTGCATGACCCTAAGTACCTTATACATTATGGCACTATGGTACATTAAGGTCATGCAGGATTTTTAGTATCAACAGTAGGATGTTAGGAGAAGTCATTATGAGGGGGTGGGGAGGTGTATTATTGTGGGGAATTAGTGTTTCACTCTAGTTGCTTTCTTTGAAAGGAAAACAACCTTGGATGCAGAACCACCTAAAGGATGACAAAATAGAATCTCCTCAAACATGACCCCATTACGACATTGGGTAACCCAGACCCATGATTAATAAACCCACTCCCCCTTAATAGGAGGTATAATAGGGATCCTAATATTAAGGCCCTTAAAAGGAGGGGGTTTGTTAATCATGGGTCTACATTAAGGTGGTGGATTTTTCGGAGGCTCCACTTCTTGGATCCTTTCAGGTGGGTCAGGCACACTGACCTGGCCCAGTGCATGCGCCCTCTAGGATGTATCTCCTTCCTCTATATCCTCCACTTCCTTGATAATGTAGACCCATGATTAATAAACCCCCTCCTTTTAAGGGCCTTCATATTAGGATCGCTATTATAGTCCCTATTAAGGGTTAAAGACTCAGAATTCTCGTAAGCATCGTGCTTGGGAGAACCACCCCTGAGATGAGTCCTTGATCCGAAGCCTTTAGGGTTTGGAGTTCAGGGTCTGTGAACCCCACTCTCCTAAACGCCTAAGCTTACGGTGTGCAAAAAGACCCGCACCAGGGGTCCGCACCTCCAAGCCCTAAACCCCAATACCATAAGCAGAAGCACGAAACGCCCACACCTCCTTCCTTGCAATACTTCCCCGCCTAAAGATAGATACTTTTCCCGGAAAAGCCCGGCATCCTGGAAGATACTGGAAGCCTACTTTCAACAGGGCTTTCCTAATTTTTTGAAAACGTGTGTTTGGCTGTTATAAAGAAATATTTTCAAACAGAACAGATTTTTACTATCTTTATGGTGTCTTTAAAGGACGGTTTCTATAAGAGAACTTTTACGGAAAACCATAGGAAATCAATTTAGAATTCAAGGATCCCCCCTATTTCCTTGGTTTTCCTTGGTTTTCGACCCCCTTCCGTTAATAACAATTGGTCTGAAGAGGGAGGACAACCCATTACTCGGGCAAGAAAACCCTAAACCCTAAACCTTAGAAAGCAATTTCCAATGCATCTCCAAGCTTCCAAACACCCTGCTTCTCCTCGAAGGACTCCGCAAGGGACTGTCACAAGCGTCTTTTAGGGAAGAGGCCGCTATCATCTTGTGCATGGACCCCTCAAATCCGGCATGCATAAACAACGCCCAAATTAACCACAAATATCTACAGTGTAGTTTGCGGGTTCTAGGACTAGGCCGATTCAAAGGGGCTGTAAGCTTTCTACCGTGAGCAGTGCTTTGGGGGCTGGCTCAATCAAATAACTGGGTTGCGGTCAAGGAGCTTATATCCAGTTACCATATTTCTGCTACATAGTAAATAATAGGGTTTCCTTACTGTAGTAACCTAATTTAAATTCCTTAACAGCAACCCATATCAAGGATCGGAAGCTTGTCTACTCAAAGGTTGCACATTAGCCCCAAACAGGGATTGGCCGGAGATCTGACGGATTTCAAGGCCTATGTGTGTGTGGGTTTAGGGTTTAGGGTTGAGGACTTGTTCTTAACATCCCTTTGTAGCCCCTAATTGGGGACGTATAGTCCTGGTATGATCCGCCTCTGTCCTTAAGGTCCCTAAAGTACCCTAGACCCTTCAACCCTACTAAATCCCCAACCTTACACCCTAAACCCCCACATGCAACTGAAGCCCTCAGCCCTACACCCCAAACCCCTAAACCCTAACCTTAACCGAAAAACTCCTCAAATATCATCAGGCAAGGGCGGCCTTGGGAAGGGAAACCTCCGCGGGGACCGGCTTCCTTGGGGGCGCGAGGTGCGGAGTCTAGGGCTCAGGGTTTAGGCTGTACGGTTTAGGGCTTAGGTTTTAGGGCTTAGGCTTTAGGCTTTAGGCTTTAGGGTTTCGGGTTTCGGGATTTAGGGTTCATGGTTAAGGGTTTAGCCTTAAGGGTCTCCGGGCTTAGGGATTCGGGCTTACCGCTCAAGGTTTGAAGGTTTAATGATGAGGGTTTACGGCTGAAGGTTTAGGGTTAAAGGTGGGGTCAACACCAACAAAAGTGTTGTTCAAAGAAAGTGGAGGTTTAAGCTTCTAGATTTACTATCTAGGCTAAAGGATCTAGATTTGTCCAGAAGATAAAGTTCTTCTTACGAAGGCTGGGCGGGTACAGAAGGATTGGAAGGGAGAGTACACGTAACAAGCTGGTTTTGGTCACCCCAGCCCTCCAACAGGGCTCCCATAAAAGTCAGATGACAATCATATGGTCGTAAGTAGCCAAGGGTGGGAAAACCCAAATCCCGTCATTAAGTATGATGGTCCTGCAAGAGGACTAGAATGTGAGTCTGGCAGAGATTCCCATATTTTGTTAGGGGGGTTGCTTAGGGCTTAGGGCGAGAGATTACGGTAGATGCCAGAAAGTTGGAACATCAGTGTCTCCTACCCCAAGACCCAGAAAACAAGCACCATCCGCTGTCCATCTTCCAACTGTTTGGCCTTTTGCCCGCAGCCCTAAACGGTAGACCCTAAATTTTGAACCCCCAAACCTTGAGCCAGACCATAGGATTTCAGTCTGAAGTTGGTGGGTGCGAGGGTGCGATGAACCATCATTTGGGCTGAGGTCGGGTGAGGTAGTATCATTGGACTAGATTCCCTACGATTCCCTATACAACCACAGTTTCCATGTCATTTTCCATTTTCTTTTCCTTGAGTGATTCTCCATCCCTAAACCCTAAACATAAGGATAGGGTTAAGTTCACTAAGAAATAGAAAACAGGACACCCCGGGCGTTACTGGTTCGAACTAGTCTCCCAAGAAGCTATTCAACACACTAACACCACCCTCAACGACCCCACCCGAAGAACCGACTTCCTAGGTTACAAGCAAGCCATAGCTAGTAACCCGCAACACAACATACACCTGGAGTCTGCGCCGACGCGCCAGCCGGAAATGTTTTAAGATTTTCCAAAAGAGTGTTGGGAGCGCATGGCAGCTGTAAAACCATAACGCCCTAAACTTGGAGGTTTGGAAATGCCAGCAAGCTGCAGAACTGCCAAGGGATCCAGGTCCGGGAGGAACCACATCTCGTAGAAGATGTTGGACTCCTTTTCAAAGGCGACATAGGGGCTATGCGGGGTTACAAACTCCTCAAAGGGGATATTGGGGGGGTCACAGAAGGACATATAATGTCTGGGATTTGGTAGTTTCCCAAAATAAGGGGACCCCAATATAGACCCCAATATTCTATAGTCCTTATTACTGGGACCCCCAAAAAAGTACCCCTAATTGTGGGAAACCCCATTTCAAGGCAGGTTAGGATTTTGACCTAGGGTAAACAGAATCAAAGAGCACTCTAAAAGGAGCCCTAGAAATCCTAACCTGTTTCAAGGTATAGGCTTTGGGCTTTGGGATTGGGCTCCAGAGCTGGTCTTGGGGCTTAGCCGCCCAGGCTTTCTCAGGAACATGGCGGCCTCAGCTGCACATGCATGGGGATGTTCGAAACTTGAGTACTTCTGGGTAGTTCCCAAAATTAGGTCCCAGTTTGGTACCCCTAAATATCAGGTGCCATGAAGCAATCTACAGCCCACAGGGGCCCATGGTTTTGAGACTAGCCCTTATGATTAAGACTATACTGACTATGCTCCTGCCAGACGAAACCAAAGAAACCCTGTGTTGAGAAAGCCGCCCTCAAGACCACAAGCATATGCAAGAACGGTTTGGGGTTTAGGGTTTAGGGTTTAGGGCTTCGTTGACAGCTTGGGAATTGCGGGGCCGGAAGCGCCGGGAAAGGTCCCGATGATTCAGGCTCCGGGCGTCCTATTTCATGGAGTTGGGTTTGAAAACCGAGCAGGCATAGGCGTCTGAGTCGATTGAGGGTTTAGGGGTGTGGGGTTTTGCATTCGGGGCTCGGGGTTTAGGGCTTCAGGGATTCCGAGCTCTGGTGCCTCTTTACTTTGGTTATAATCACAAACAAAAACAATAAATGTCTCACAGAATGAATGGGAACTTGACTTACCCTTGGCTAGCTAGGAATGAAAGAATGGATCTTCACAGTAGTCCCTATATAACTATAAAACCGCCAAGGGATTCCATGCTTCAAGCCCCGGGTAGGCCCAGGGCTTGGGGTTTAGGGGTTTAGGTTTTTAGAAATTAGGGTTAGGGTTCAAGGGTTTAAGGTTCTAGGGTTTTAAGGTTTTAGGGCTCGGGATTGGGGCTTGGGTGTTTGGGATTAAGTTTAGAGTTTGGGGTGTGGTGGTTGAATGTTTGAAGCGTTAAGAAGGGCTGTTGCGACGACAGACCGTGCAGCCAAGGTCTACCATCCCCCGAACTTACATCGAGCCCGTAGACTAGAGGCGGCGTAATGTAGACCCATGATTAATATTAGGGTTACATCGGGGTAATATTGAGGTTGTATAGGGATAGTGGAAAACCAGATGCAAACTACTATTTAGGGTTTAGGGTTTAGGGTTTTGGGACCCATGAATAACCCCCTCCTTTGGAGGGCCTTAATATTAGGATCCCTATTAAAATCCTTATTAAGGGGAGGGGTTTATTAATCAGGGGTCTGGGTTACACCGACTACTGACTACTGTCGTTTTGCAAGGGGCTGTATGGGGTCCATTGCACTGGCAAATATCAGCCCATGTTCCTAAACCCAACCCTGAACCCTAACATCCCTATACATATACATCCGGAGATAGCCCCCATACAAAATTGGAAGGGTAGGATTTCCAGTCCTGCAAGGCAGTGAGCAGTTCTGAGAACCCTCGACCCCAATTTTGGTCTTACATTTAGGTCTTGGGTTGTGGCGTCCAGGACTTAGACCTTGTGGAGTAGGATAGAGGATGAGCCTGAAACATGTAGGGCCTGAAACCGAGGTGGTCAAAAATTGCGCCAGTGTCTGCACAAAGTCTGAGCCTCAATACCGCAGTCTGCCTTCACTGGATCATGACCTCAATATGTCAAGTGCATGCCTGGAAAGAGGCGCAGTACTTCCAGATCCAATGCACGCTAACTATAGTCGCTGTTACGCGGACTGATCTAGGTGAATCTTTTAGCTTATTTTCTTTCCCATTTGATTCTCCATTATTGGCGTACTATCCCTATATACCCCTTTAAAGGGGACCTAGGGTTTCCATTTCATGTTCCATTTTCTTTTCCATTTGATTCTCCGTTATTGGGGGAAGTATCCCTATAGACCCCTTTAAAGGGGACCTGGGGTTTCCATTTCCTGTCCATTTGATTCTCCATTATCGGGTCTTATCCCTATATAACCCCTAAACCCTAAACCCCAAACCTTAAAACAAACCCTAAACCCCAAACCTTAAAACCCTAAACCCTAAACCCAAAGCCATAAACCTGAAACCCTAAACCTTAAAACCCTAAACCCTAAACCCAAAGCCATAAACCTAAAACCCTAAACCCTAAACCCAAAGCCATAAACCTTAAACCCTAAACCCAAAACCCTAAACCCTATTATCCCTATATAGCCCCTGTACTCTTGTATGAAACTCCCCACACCATCCCCCGCCTGGCCAAGTCCCCAGGTGAATTTCAGCCTGCCACAGGGCTGCAGTAGGGGTTAGGGGCTTACGGTTTAGGGTTTGGGGTGTAGGGGTTTAGGGTTCAGGGTTTAGGGTTTAGGGTTTTGAGGTTTAGGCTTTAGGGTTTTGGGGTTTTGAGGTTTAGGGTTTGGGGTTTTGGGGTTTAGGGTTTAGGATTTTGGGGTTAGGGTTTAGGGGTTAGGGTTTAGGCGTTAGGGTTTAGGGGTTAGGGTTTAGGGTGACCTTGTGTCCTCCTTTGGGGTTTGGATGTACCGCAGAAGCCAGACAGCCGGATCAGCAGTATGCCGCTAGCTCAGCTGTAAGAAGAGGGAAAACAGCAAAGTCACCCTATTCTGGGTTGCTGTTACGGAACCTGAAGTAAGTTATTATAAAAAGGACACCTTTCACTTACGATATACCCATGGTAGGGCACTTACTTTAAGTTCCGTGACATGAACCCTGCCAAAGCCACGCTATTTCCTTGCGCTCATCTTGGAGGGTCAAGACTTAAGGTCTAGGTCATTGAGGAATCTCCACTAATGTGGCGGGGGTAGGGTTTAGGGTTTAGTGTTTGGGTTTGTTTTTTAAGTCAGACCTTTTTCAACTGCATATCGCGGTTTAAGTTTTGGGGTTTGGGGACCTCCTTATACACCCCAACATAGTAGACTCCTGATTATACAGACCCCCAATTTCGGAACCGTACTTTTTGGAAACCACGCGTGCCAAAGATTCATAAAGTCAGGTAATGGGAATGGTAATGGTAAAGGAGGACTTTCGCACCGCATCCAGGGAGCCTCTGCGGCATTAATGCAGTTGCCGAGATAAAGTGTTTGAGGGTCTATACTCCCCCTTAAGCAGATAGAATCTGGTTTTGGGTATGTTCTTATAATTAGATCCCCATATACCCCATATTCTACCTACTTAAGGGGAACTACAGGATTTAGTGAGGTATCTCAGAGATTGGCTAAAACTGGGCCAGGGACCTCACAGCCGTAACTTCTATCTCACAACTGCAAACACCGACGTCCAAAGATTAGGGTTGAGGGTTTAGGGTAAATCTTGGGTACTGCCCCCACTCGGTAACAGTTGGACAATGTTTATATAATATATATATAGCCCTTAATAAGACCCCTAGTGTAGACTGTTACTGGGTGAGGGCAGTACCCAAGGTAAACCCAACATTCCAAAAGCCTTGGACTCAAACCCCCCAAAAGCCAGCATCCCCTAGCTCTCATGCGCAAATGCATGAAGTTTCGCGAAACATACTTTCGCCAGGAGTTACACTCCCCCAAACTAACATGGAAACCCATATAGCCCCCTTTTAAAGGGACTGTAGTCTTTATAGGGCCCTTTTTGGGTTTCCATGTTAGTTTCCGGGAGTGTAAATTCTCCACATACACCTACCAGTCACCTGCCTTAGGTCCAGGGTACTCATAACCTGTGATAACCGCACCTACAACTCAATTATGTCTAGGGTAACTGTACCTATGCATGGGACTTACTTACAAATGATTGGGCTATGACTAAAGCTACTACATGTTACGATGTAAGAAGTACCCTAAGCAACTAAACCCTAAACCCTAAACCCCTAGCCTGAAAACACTAAACCCTAGTACCCTGTACCTGATAAAGTAGGATGCGCAGCGGCCCCCTACAAAATTTCTGATGAAACATGTCTGTGGCCTCTTGTGTCCCCGGAAGGCACGCACCGAAAACGTCTCCTCGACTTGGACCACTACAGGTCTCGGGCTTAGGGTTCAGAAATTAAAGTTGAGGGTTTAGGGTTGAGGGTTTAAGGATCAGGCTTGAGGGTTTAGGGATCAGTCTTGAGCGTTTAGGGATTGGAGTTCAGGGCTTAGGGTTTGGCGGGGCCTTAGCTTGGGGTTCCCTTGACTTGGCCTGGTAATGCCTTTGGACATCCCCTACAGGCCCTGTGACAAGGCCCTGAACCTGACTGCTACATTGTACACATGCAGGCTACCTGAAGACAAATCAATGCCCAGCACCTCAAAAAACTCAATCTCACAATCCATCATTCTGGATTCCTAAAACCTAAAACCCTAAAACCATAAATCCTGAACGTTGAGGCCTGGGGACCTGAGTCTTGAAACCCAATTCGAACTTGGGACCGAACGCTTGCAAGGAATCAAGGTTTAGGGCTCAAGATTTCAAAGATTCGGGTTTCTGGGTTCCTGGCTGTAATGTAGAAGCCTGTATAGGGAGATATAGGGTTCGGGGATAACATGATGGAGAATCACATTCGAAAGCACTTGGAAAATGAAATGGAAACCGAGTTCTAAGTAGGGATTTATAGGGATAATCCTCAATAATCACCTACATCAATTTGAGGTCTATTTGCGGCACCCTATACCATATCCATACAAGGAATCTATACTTGGGCCTGCATGTCCTTTTTGAACACTCCCCGTCCGTAGAATCGCGCTGGAAACATGTAGAAACCAGCGTTCAGAACAGGATTTTGGTTAACCCTAAACCCTAAACCCTAAACCCTAAACCTAAGGATGGGACCCTGTGATGATCCTTTGAGTCGTCTAATGGGGCCCTCATTTGCGGGGTTTAGGGTTTAGGGTTTAGGGCTGTCGTTAGCAAATCTTCTTCCCAAACATCCTCATCGGCATCCCTACGCAGAGCGCATGTATCCTGTGGCGAGTAAGAATTTCTCGAAATGAGCTCTCGTCTAAACTCCTAGCATCCCCCCCTTAGTAACCACCATAGTTTTATAATACTCCCCTATACAATCTCCCATACAACCCCCCTTTAAGGAGTCTAGACCATAGCTCAAATTAATGCAAGACCACCCCCATCCTATAAAGCGGCCCCAAGTTTACGCCACATTTTGAGAAACCCTTAAGTTGGGTTTAGGGTTTAGGGTTTAGGGTTTAGGGTTTATGCCCCCGAATTAAGGGTACTTGTCAAGGGATGAAAGGGATCATATAAGGATTATATAGGGTTTATATAATGGTTATACAGGGTTTCGGGTCTAGGGTTTCCCAAAATAGGGCTACCGTTTTAGGGGTCCCTATTATAAGGACTATAGTACTTGTGGGTCTATATTGGGGTCCCCTGAACCCTAATTAAACCCTAAACCCCTCAACCCTAAACCCGAAGCCCGGTCCCCCTGTTGTTATGGGAAACTACCAATGTCCTGGCGCTTCAGCCGCACATCACGCGCAGTGCGAGCCACCTCCTTCAAAGGGACGTGAAAATGCTGACTACCGGTTTAGGGGGTTTAGGGGTCTAGGGTTTGGGAATCTACGCAGGTGGACTCATAAGCTGAGGATCTTTATTTGGGGTGGAGCCTTTTCTAGGGACTCTGCTAGTTTGGGGGAGGGGGGGGGGCTGACCACATATTCATCAAGAAAACACTTTTGAAGGGCCCAGTTTACGACAAACTTGTTGCTCTGGATGACTTTTCACTAAGGGAGCTTGATCTGGTGAGCACTCGAGAAACCACAACGATGCCTTCTTTGCTTGAGCCAGAAAGCTGGATTACTACTACGGAACTTGAGCTGAGATACCAAACTAAGGAGACCTTGCGTAAAATTTCAGATCCATAGCATGCTCACCAGGCTATAGTCCCCCTGAAGTAGATAGAATGTGGCTTTGGGTATATTGTAATAAGATTGCCATATACTCCATATTCTATCTACTTAAGGGGGACTATCCTTATAGCAGCCCCCTCTTTTAGGCCCCAATAATATCATGGCGCCCATTTTCTTGTCTATTCCTTCACTCCCTGCCAAATACCAGCAGTGTCAGGGGCGACCTGAGTTCTGACATATGTCGATCAAGACGTCCACATTTTTCTACACAAATATAACGTGTGAGCTCTAATCTAAACTCCTTAAAGGGGCTTATCTAGGGGAGTATATACGGGACTACTATGGGGCTTATTAAGAGAGATACTAGGAGTTTACACTATAGCTCTCATGGGTACGTACATCATCTTCCTGCACATGATGCCTGCGCATTAGAGGCTTTGAGAAAGTTGACATGTTTCCGTGCTTGTGCATACTGCCAATTTTTCGGCTCATTCGTGGTGCATCTGAGGCTTGTACTAGCCACTAGAAATTCAGTCTGTTGCCAAAGCCAAACACGAGGAGTGCGACTTTGCAGACAAATACCCCAATGAGCGCGAGAATGCCAATTCACGGTGTGAACCCTGTCAGCAGTGGAGACGAAGCCTAAACCCCAAGCCCGAAATAATGTAGTAGTTCTCATTTCCTCTTCCATTCCCCTCAGGTACTCTCGTATAGCCCCTTGTCGGTGGGGTCTCCAGGTGATCTTGGTACTTATTTACGCTTCCCTGCATTACAACCCCTAGTTTCCATTTCTACTTCATTTTCCATTTTGATTCTCCAACAACCATAAATCCTAAACCGCCTCTAAAGATGATGGTTGTTGCAGGCCATTTCTCCGGAGGCCATGATGCGAGGTTCGTCCGCGGGGGGATGCTTCGGGCGCTTTGGGAATGGAGTAATGGACTAGGGTTTGGGAGATGGAGGTTAGAATTTAGGGTTTAGGGTTTAGGGTTTAGGATTTAGGGTTCAGGATTCAGGATTTAGGAGTGAACAGGATCCCTGTAACAGTAGCTCCTACGATGGGTAAAGAGTACATGCTACCTTGGGTGAGGCCTCCACCCAGTGATAGTCGTGTCATAGGAATATATAAGGACCTCAAAATAGCTATCGCTATCCTTTATGGTCACTCTTTGGGGTGGGGGCCAAACCTAAAACATACCCATCAATATGAAGGGAGATACTAGGAGTTTAGACTATGGTACATATGGTAGTGTTCATTTTCCTTTCAACTTCTTGATTGGATTAGCGTTTAGGGTTCAGGAAATTGCATCCCTACAGTAGCTCTTAAACATACCCATTCGTTGAGGGTTTAGGGTTTAGGGCTTAGGACTATGGTAGTTTCTTTTCTTTTCCACTCCTTCATTACCTACCTACAACCCGAAGGGCATGGGTAGTTACAAGGTACTAGCGGAGCTAGCGGCCAGAAGAATTGGTTATGATGTAATGTACCGGCTTAAATAACTAGGCCTCTATTGGGGAATTAGGGGAATAATGGAAAATTAAATCGAACAGAATCTGGGTAACCCTAAACCCTAAACCCTTAGTTTGAAACTGGGGGGTATATCAAGCTTCCGGAGCTGGCTTCCTTTGGAGTTCCCTCAACATGGCGGATGACAAGCGAAAAGCGGTACCCGGAAGAGCATATGGTTTTTACGAACAAGCCTTTTGGTATGCCCTCTTCTGTTGTATCAGCTGAGTGTTTCAGGTTCATATTGGAACTGGTCTCTTCTACTGTACCCTAGTGAATCAGCTGCAGCGATTGCCTCAACACTTTTGACCAGCAGACCAGACCCTTGCATTGAAAGACAAGCAGAGTAGCTTCGCAGGTCCGGTCCAACCTTCAAAGCTTCATATATGATCCATAAGGTGTTGTGACGTGACTTTCTGGTGTTTTCCAGTACAGGCAATGGGAGCTTCCACAAATAGAGGGCTTCATAACCCTTTTTATGGGTATCCCCCCAAGAGAGACAGCAAAATTGTCTAAAACAACTCATCAGTAAACCCTAAACCCTAAACCCCAAACCCTAAACCCTAAACCTTCATGCCCAAGCGACTGCGGCGCCGGAGCTCTTCTTCGGACTCCTCTAGCAGTCTGGACTCAGTGCGCCTACGAGCCTTGGTGAATGAGACAGAAGTGGTTTATACATTTAAGGGGGATATATAGGGATATATAAGGATATATAGGGAGTATATAGGGTTTAGGGTTTAGGGTCCAAGTGCCCAAGAATTAGGTACTTGGGGATTGGGCAATACTGCTTTTAGTACAGGTTTTGGGTAAGTATATGATTATTGAGTACTTGGACTTTTAGGGTTCTTGTGAAGGCGTAGGTGGGGCATGAACATTCCTCCCTTCTTCTAGCCCGATGTTAGATGAACTCTATCTGCCAGACTGCTTTCCGTGAGTCCGGGCATTAGAGTGCGAAGAGGAGCCCAGCTCTAAACCGGTAGCAACCTCACATTCTGACGCATCCTCAACTCAAACTTTCACCCCCCGAACCCCGAAGACCCGGGCTTGCATCCCGACAGCAAGCCAGGAGCCGCAAAGGCCGCAGCCATCGCCAGACAGAGTCAAAAGTTGGTCCCTGATCCCTGCCTTTCCATCTCCCAGACATCTCCTCCTCCCCTCTTCTCAACGCAGTTTCCTGCTAGTGTGCCCTCTGACCTGTTTGGTTCTCCTGTGTCCTCAGACCTGTTTGGTTCTCCTGTGTTCCCTGACCTGTCTGCAACTGAAGAGATTCCCTCTCCCACCTCCTGGATTCCTTCTCCCACATGGTTGCCCGTTCCTGTTCCTCCCCTCTCTCCGCTGCCCCTTGGCCTGCCTCCTCAACACCCGGGCCAGACCCTTCAGCAAAACCAGTGGACTCCGTGGCCGCATGAACCTCAGACCATCCTCCATGAGCAGCTCGAACAAGCTTCAGAGCCTTTGGACTGTTAAAGCTGGGGTAGCGGGTAAAGTACTAGAAACGATGGCTGTTTTGTTATGCCCAGTTCATCAGGTTGGTTGTTGCGTTGAAGCAACGTTACGTCTAGAGCTTAGACACTTTTGAACTATATTGAAGCCCTAAAGCCTTGAGAGGGCATTTCAGTAGGGTTTGTATGCGAGTTTGCGCGCATGCTTGTGTATGGCTAGAACGATGTGAGGATTGGGTAGGAATGATGCAGATTCAGACTCTCTAGGCTTGTTTAGGTTAAGGTTCGGCAAGGGTTAAGGTTTTAAGTTTTGGGCCAGTAGATGACAGATTTTGGCCCAGAGGCTCAAAGGTCTGAAGGTAAGACGAAAGCCCTGAGTTTCATTCTGGGACTGCAGGTTGGCTAGAATTGGTATTGATCGTATTCTGCAGCGTTTTGGTGTGTGTTTTTTTTTCTGAAGTGCTTTGTTCATTTGAGTTATAGCCTAAGCTCCTAGTATCCCCCTTAATAACCCCATAGTAGTTCCCTATATAATCCCCTATATAACCCCCTTTAAGGAGTTTAGACTACAACCCATTCTGCAAACTGAGCTCTCCAGCACGAGGCCCTCACAAGCCAGATAGGTCCCTACTGTGAATCCCTAGCATACTCTTGCGTACCCTTGGAGTTATATTATAGGGTTCGGGGTTTAGGGTTTAGGGTTTAGGGTCCCATTATAGTAGTTCCCATTTTCTTTTCCATGATCCCTATATAACCCCAATATACCCTAGTAGTTTCCATTCTATGTTCCATTATCCCTATATAATTCCAATAATCTCCCATTAGGGCAATCACCACTTGTGAGGATATGAAGCTGAAGGACTACTCTTCTGCGTTGTTGCGGGTGCTACAAGCAAACACCTCGGACTTTTCAGCGCTGTCGGAATTGCAAGAGCAGGTTTTGGAAGTGCAAAAGCAGGTTTCTCAAAGCTTGATCAAAGCTAGTTCTGACAAAATGGCACATGAGCGGGAGCGAAGGGAAACCGCGCAGAGCGAGCTTGAAGACTTGCGTGCAGAATTGGCAGAGGAAAGACTTGAAAGAAAAACACTCGAGTCCAAGCTCAACGTCGCGCTGGCCGAACTTGAGAAGGAAGGACTTGAAAGACAAGCCATCGAGTCCAAACTGAAAGACGTGCTGACTAAGCTGGAGAACGAGGAACTTGAAAGAGCAGCCGCTGAGTTCAAGCTCAATGATGTCCTGTCCGAATTGCAGAGGGAGAGGGAGCAAAGAGAAACAGTCGAGAAGCGCGTTTCTGATTTGCTGCTGCAGAAACACGCTGCTCATCATGGTGCATGCTGGCAGTACGAGATGGACGGCCACTGGCATCCGTTTTCACCCGAGGGGAACGATCAGATGCATCAGGCGTACCTAGCATACATTGCGGACATGCATTGCTTCAGCGCAAAAATTGTCGCCGGGGGTGTTGAGCGCATCGTTAACTTCAAGGAAATGACCCAGACGCATGCAACGACTTGGAAAATACGAACAATTCGCATTGTTATGGGTGTTCCTCCACAATGGTTGAGTACCCCAACAGCTTTGTTGACACAACGTGATGATCTGGCCTCCTTCTATGTTGAGGTCACAGATGCAGGGATACTTGAGTGGGTTGCTCGCATTCTGCGGTCGACAGGCCACGCGTCGGATGTATCAACTGTTTGCTCCCACATGAAGAAGGCCACCGTCAAGTCTGTGCATCAAATTGAGAATTGCCAGCTGTGGCATCGATACCAAGCAAGGCTGGCTACCATGAGGGAAGACCAGGCAAAGTACAGCGTTTCTGTATGGCCTGCGGATCTTGATCTCGATGGGGTTGAGGACTCGACAATGGCCCTAAGCCAGCCCCATCTCAACTGCGGAGAACCGTTGGCTTGCGACGTTGATGAGAAGATTTTGCTGCATGGAACGTCTTGGCGAAATGCCAATTCCATCGTAATGCATGGTTTCGATAACCGTATCTGTATGCGTGGGATGTACGGGGATGGGGTTTACTTTGCCGGCGCTGCGTGCAAGAGCCATCAATACTCTTGTGGTGTTCACTCTGGCAAGGCCTCTACTACCTGCAAATGTGAGAGGACGTTGATCATCGCCCGCGTTGCGCTAGGTGATGCTTTCCACGCATCCAGTACACAATATGGTGCCCGGAGGCCTCCCAACAGACCGGGCGCGAGAGGCATGCATGGCTCTGTTGTGGTCAACCCTGGGCCCATCATTGGGCACCACAGCCCAGTTCAGGTTCATCAGGAGTTCGTGATTTTCAATGGCGAACAAGCGTATCCAGCATTTGTGGTGCAGTACCTCCCGTGAAAATGTGTAACCTTTTCTTTGGGCTTCGACCTGAGGGAAGAGTTGGGTTCAAATTTATTTCTCCAATTGCAGCAGTGGTTCCCATGCACTTCGCAGAACCCTAGGTGCCTCATCATGTGTGCTCAAACAGGGCCCACAGTTTCGACAAATAAGGGATCCCCCATCTCGCTCCCTATGAAACCGATGTCTAGGCTCCCAGAACTTGAAAAACCTTTGCTAGACAGACATTTTGAATGAGCGTGAATTTATGTTGCAACAGTGAATACTAGCTTGATAGAAGTGGCCCTAGAACGGAGTCATAAAGCCAAAACATATGAAGTCCTTAAATTCATGATAATATAGATTTCTGTAGTGGGGTTCCTCTGATAGCTGTCCCTATAGAAGTTTTCCCCATTCTGGGAACAGTAATTTATTCCAAGTCGCATATGGTCACAACATAGTACTTAAAAACCCAAGCCATACATGTTCAAACCTGAGCCGAAGGAGGATTTATAGTTCGCAACACAAACCTTCACAGCCTGTATCACAAGCAGCTCCTTCTTGCATGAGGGTTATGCTCAGGATTATGAACTCTTTATGTTAGGGGTTCCCTTAGAGGGTTTAGGGTTTAGGAATTAGCAGATCGAGCTCAAGGCATATGCAGAAGGTACATGTTGCTCACTTTCTTCGGTATATTAGTTCATGGTTTAGGATTCGGGAGGAGGGCAGCTCAGGGATCTTCAGGGTTTAGGAGGCGTGCAAGATGCTGTGGGTTTTCCTCATGAAGGTAGGCATGAGAGTGCAATGGTAAGGGGTATGGCGTGTCACCAAGAATGCAAATTCACTTCACGAAGAGGCTTCATAGCAAGCAGGGGTCCATGTCTCAAAATCTCAAGAATCGCTTAGTCCCTGAATCTGCCAGCGGAAACCATCTAAACTGCACGCCCCTCTTTTCTTGCAGCTTCACAAATGGGCAGTCATCAATGGGGCTATAAGGTAGAAGGAGGATAATCTCGACCTTTAATCTCATTAGAGGTTGTTCCTGCCCCACTTTCCTTCCCAATGGGCCTTCAAGTAACCCCCAACCTCGGAAGCCAGCAGCCCCACAAGCCATCAACCCTGTACCCACACCCAAGGCCTTCGGCGCTAAATTTAGGTTTATCCTATTAGGCCCTAAACTGTGGGTAGCTTAGGGTTAAGGAGTTTGATGCGCCCAATGCAAGCCGAATGCTTTGTTTAGGGTTTCAATGGACTTCTTCCACTCTTAGGCCCCAATGCTACCCTACGCCCCAACCCACACCCTTAAACCCTGGACCCTCGACCCTAAACCCTTAAGCCCTTAAACCCCTAAACCCCTAAACCCCAAACCCTAAACCCTAAACCCCTAAGCCCTAAACCCATGTACCCTGACTTAAGCCCGGAACGCAACTCTCTCCCGTGGCAAGGCCCCCCTCCACCACCCCCAGAACGGCGGGAAGCGGGGAGCAGGTCGGTATGGGGCAGGTTTGGTTCAATAATGGTTTAGCGTTAGGGTCTACGGTTGAGGGTTCAGGGTCTAAGGTTTCGAGTGTTTACCCCAATGAGGGAGAATCAACTGGAAAAGGATTTAGAAAATGAAATGGAAGCTGGGATTATGAAGAGGACTATAGGCATGAGTGGTGATTCAGCAGTTTATAGCTTCAAGTTTAAGTTTAAGTTTAGGGTTAAGGGTTTAAGTTAGGGTTCGGGGTTCGGGCTTGTGGGGCCATGCTGAACCTTCAAAAGTGGTTGCGGTGGTGGTTGTCAAGGAATCTGGACTTCGTGGGGAGTTTAAGAGACATACGAAGGGAATTTTGATATATAGAAAGATGTCAGTCCTGTTCAGATTGAATGATTGATGAGTCCAATTTGTCAAAGCAGACGAGTGTGCAACTTCGTTTCCTCCGAACATCGTATCCAAACTACGCAGTCCTGAAATGACCAATAGCAGGTGTTGGCCTCTGGATGAGCACCTCAGATGCTCCACAAAGTTGCGAGAGACAGCTTTCACCCCAACCGGGGCCCCCAAAGATTGTACAACAGTGACTTTTTGCTTGTTTTGATTGGTGTTTGGGCCCGTCACAGTTTACTGATTGCTGGGGTCGAGGAACAGGCCTGTACAAGTATCCGCTTCACCATGCGCGCCCCTGAAGTCGATGTTAAATTCAGGTTGGATACCATACCGCCAGGCACGTACAACTTCATCGACACTTGGCAGAAGGCAAAGTGCCATGTCTCCCTGAACCCCTGACCCTTTGCCCTGAGCCCGGAACCTGAAACCGTATGTAGACCTTAAAACCCCAAACCCATCTTAGTAGTTTCCTTTTTCTTTTCTATTATCCTTATATTTAAGGGCTGATGCCGTGCCGCCGACCCCCAA
>CAJNIZ010002282.1:2444-17051 GCA_905231905.1 Symbiodinium pilosum | reverse complement strand
GTTTCAAGATCTTGAAAGTCATCCTCTACATAAAAGATACAAAATATGGTGTTTCAAAAACCCAGGCCCCACAGCCACCTGCTCTCTATTACTAACACTATGCATGTTACCGAAGCTGTTTCTATCACCACTGAGGGTTAGGGTTCAGATTGGACGTTCATTGTCCTGACTGAACTTGAAGTGAAAGCCCTAAACCCTAAACTTGAACTCTGAAGTTTTTTTTGCAGTCTAGACCCCTTGACCAGCCACCTGTTCAGTCCCTGGTACGTCCCTCAGAGGGTTTAGGGTTTAGGGTGTAGGGTTTAGGGATTTAGGGTTTAAGCTTTAGGGTTTAGGGGTTTAGGGTTTAGGGTCCATAGCTTGCATCTCCTCACAGTAACCACTGTACCTTCAAAACAAGGTTTTTTTTACACCAAGTTGTGGTGCTTTCAGTTTTGTAAGGGTCAAGCTTACTCTAGGTTGCCAGTAGGGAAGAAGAGTAGTAGATGTTTCGCATAACCCTTATGCAATCCCCTAAGCTACATGGGTTTTAGGGCCCAAATACTCGAATATCCATGGTATTTGGGCTCTAAAGCCCCTATTATTTGGGTCCATGTTTCGCATAACCGTTATGCAATCCCCTAAGCTACATGGGTTTCAGGGCCCAAATACTCGAATATCAATGGTATTTGGGCTCTAAAGCCCCTATTATTTGGGTCCTTGGACCTTCTGTCAGACCTGATTTGAAGGGATCCTATACCCAGACCCCTGGGCGGATCTAGAAAGTAGTTCCTGGGTTTAGGGTTTAGGTTCCCCCTGAAGGGTTCCTAGAAATTGCCCCATAGTAGTATAGGGTACCGTATTGGGGGTTCTACTTTCTAGATCCTGCCAGGGGTCTGGGCACAGGCCCAGCTCAACACCGTCACACTTATAGATAAGGCCTGAAGCAAGCCCTAGATTGCCTTCAATCAATCCACCCCCCTGAGAAAATGAGAACCTTCCCATCTCCATTACCCGCCCTCTGTACCATATATATATATATATATGAAAAAACTAACCGTGGACCCGGGGCCCTTGTGCATCTATATATATATATATATAATAGGAGGAGGGAGGTGGGAGGATTCATTACCAGGGGAGGTGATTATGAAGAATAGGCTGGCGTCTCGATTTTTGGGCAGGACTCCGGTCCTCTCAGGGAAGGCTTTAGGGTTTAGGGGTTTAGGGTTTTAGGGGTTTAGAGTTCATTTTTTTTGGTTTAGGGGTTTAGGCTTTCATTTAACATGTTCCATGTGATCCTTATTTTCAACTTATTGTTGGGGTAATACACCCTACAGTCACTCAGTTGAGGTTGGGAAGGCCTAGGGTAACCTCAAAGCCGAAACTCTAAGCCCTAAGTCGTAAACCCTGAACCCTAAACCCTGGAAAAATATGAAGCCTTCAACCCGAAAGGCGTGCGTCAAAACGACGAAAAAACACAACCTGCGGTTTAGGGTTTGGGGTGTAGGGTTTTGGGATTTGGGGTTTGTGGTGTAGGGTTTATTAGTTTAGGGTTCAGGATTTAGGCTTTAGGGGGTTCATATAGGTGGGGCTGGGGGCAAAATAATGCCGACGCAGCCCAGGCTTTAAAAGCGACTGCGAACATCTGCGACTTTGTCTGCATCTTCTGAATTTGGGGCTTAGAGTGGGGGGTCCACTTGGGCCCCAAACCCTAAACCCCTAAACCCCAAACCCTGAAACCTAAGCTCGAAGTATGTCGTGGAGGGATTCAAAGATTCATGGTTTGAAGACGTCAGGCCCTGGAACTGGGGTTTGGGGGTTGGGGTTTATGGCCTAGGGTCTGTCACCCAAAATGTAGGGATATATAGGGTGATAAAGGGGGGATAGGGATAGAAAGGAGATACCTGAACACCACCCAAAAAAGCAAAGAGAGAGAGAGAGATGACTAGATAGATTAATACATAATACGGATAGAGAAGTCTTTTACTGTACAGCGGGTACAGGGAGACATCGCGTTTAAGCTTCATGGTGTACCAGAACGCAAAACCATGTCAAAAGATTGTCTGCCTGTTGTTGTTGTTGTTGTTTTTTTCTTTTTAATGGGTCTGCGCCATTGCTGGACCAGGTAACCCCAACATAGTAGGTGTACAGCCCGATTTGACACATGCGTCGGCGCAGTCTGCAATTGACCTTGAGGTTTCGTGTCGTAGTTTGCCACGTATCCCTGGATCCATCTGGCGTTTCCAACGCTTAGAGGCCGCTTTTTGGCGAGTTCCCTGTGTCAGGATTATTGTATACTGGGGTCTAGAGTAGTTCCCCTGATTCTGGGCACCCATTTGAAAGGTGGTATATACCTTTGATTCCAAGTCCTAAGCCCTCACCCCTCAATCCAAAGTCTGAAGCCCTAAACCTCAAGCCTGGAACCTTGAAACTCAAAACTCGAAGCCTGAGCCCATTTAACTCTGGCTTAGGATTCAGGGTTCAAGCCCCTAAACCCTAAACCCACAGAAGGTGGGGTTTCCTTTCGCGCCTTTGGTGAGTGTATATATATGGGGTCATAAATACATCAACGGGGTCTAGGGTTTGGGGTTTAGGTTCCCTTGCATCCAACAACTGAATCGCCAAAACCCTCAAGCCCAAAAGCACGGAAACCCTCAGCCCCAATCCACCGAGCGGCACTTAATCCTGCAGTCTCTTTATACCTAATAAGTATTCAGAGATGCTCTAAAGAGACTGAGGTTCCGCTACTCTAAATACTGCCCCACACTCAGTAGCAGTTGGCGAATAATCAATACGAATATGCATCGCCCTTTGTTTAAGCGCTTCAGAACACCCCTATAAAGCCCTTGGTATTCATCCCTATTGTAGATTGTTACTGGGTGGGGGTAGTGCCCAACGCATGCTCCCGACCTGGGGCCTGGCGCGCCCATTAGCTAGAATCCCAAAAGCCCGAATCTCTGAATGTGGTTCAGGGTTTAGTCAGGGCAAACCCTAAATCCTTAAACCTAAATCTCTAATCCCCCTTATGTCATGTCTTACCATATTCTGCAAAGGCGCGCCTCCCTCATGTCCGAAGTGAAGTCAAGAGGCGGGGTGTTTCGGGTCTACCTAAACCCAAAAGAGTATGTAGAGATGTTTAGGTATATATCATAGCTCCAGGACTAAACTTAGTCGATGTTCGTCGCAGCTGCGCATGTTGGTAAAGTTACTGCTAGAACGCGATTTCCCCGAAGACTCCTCCACCATGTCCTCCGTCTGAAGCCATCAAAGCTTCATGTTGTATTTACGGGGGATTACTTTCTCCGCTAGCCAGGCCAAAGGAAACACACTTAAAGGTTGTGTACTCGGCATTGTTCGCGATATGCAAGTAGCCCTAAGGGTCCAAGTACCTAAGAATCATATTAACCCAAACCTCTACTACAATTACTATTACCTAAAACCCAAGTACCTAATTATTGGGTATCTGGGTAGGCCCTAGGTAGGCAAGTGTGGCGCAACTTTCTTCCTGGCGATGATTCCCGCCAGTAGTTTGAGACCTAAAGATGGGTTTGCGGAGCCCCCAGGGCTGCAAATTGTGGAGCCATAAGGCGTTTAGGGTTTAGGGTAGAGTAAACGCCTTGTTGCCCAGCCCCGAGCGCTTCAATTTGCTAGACCATCGGCAAGAGAATTTACGCTGCTCTTGGAAAGGAGGACCAAAAACCTTCTTGATCCTTCTTGCCCAGCCCCCAACCATACAATTTGCTGGACTCTGAGCAATAGAATTCACGCTGTATAGGAGGTATAGGGATATATGATATATTACATAGGGTTTCGGGTTCAGTGTAGACCGGAACCCCAAACCTGTGTCGAATCATGGCCTGCTTGTTTACGTTCTGTTTTATGGGTTTGTCGCCATGATGTTCCCTAGTTTGTGGCCCAGGTAGGGTTTTGAGTGTGGGGTTTGCTCTAGGGTTGTGATTGCTATTGTTTGCAATTTTGTGTCTTCACATGTATCATCAGTACTTTTACGGCCTTTTTGTTCTCTGGGTTTTGGGCTTGGCGGCTTCTGATTTGTTGATACCGAGGTCCTCTTATTTGGGCACTTGGACCCATGAGGGTCCGCTTGGCTCAAGGCTTCATGGCGTCAGGGTCCATAGTCTTTTGGAACTCCAGGGATAGGTCGGAGAATGGCAAAAAGCACATGTGTGTTAATACATATGGGTGGTTGTCAAAATTATAGTCCCTGTTTGGGTCCCTATTATTTTACGGCACTTAATATTTAGGGTACCCAATAAAAGGGCCCATAATTTTGACAACCACCCATACATAAATATGCATGCAATCTTACTTGTTCTAAGTCACTCCGATCCTGGTAACTTGGGCTACACCAAATGGTAGTAACCCTTCACACACCTTGAACCTGAAACACTAAACCCCATGGGTGTTGGGCTTGCAGGAGTCTACTGTACAGGACCCCCCGAAGCATGTTTTGTTTGTTCAGGAGCGTTGCATACAAACAGGCTGTCAGGCTTGAAATGGATGTTGCCAAAGATCGAGAATTCAGTTGCAGAAATATTGGTACACGTTAAATGAAGGGCCTCGTAATTCTGATAATATACATCAAGTTTTTCAAAGGAGACTATACAAGGGCCAGCAAAGACTTTCCGTTCTTGTTCTTACTTGTTACCTTTATGTCTTTGCGCAGTTGTAACTATTACCTTTGTCACTACTATCACTGCTCATGTCTGGCTTTCGGCTGCAAAGTGTTCTTGATGGCCCAAACACAAACATTGCAGATCCACTGGGTGGGTAGGATAGCGGTTTAAGCTTGTTCACCTTCGCCCTTTGATAAGGTCCTCTTTTAAAAGCTCTTGTTTCGTAGGGTACAGTACGATATCAGGTAGCCTCAAAGCGGGGTAGAGTGGAAGGGTCTTGGTAGGGTTCAGTGTGTGTGTGTGGCTAAACTGTAGTAAGGGGGCCTAAGTATGTAACACGTCTGGTTCATGTCCAGGGTGTTGTGCCTTTCCCTAAGAAAGCCCCTCTTCAATAGTGAATTCTCCCACTCTGGTACATTGTCCATTAGTTACTAGGGCAGGACGTTATTTGCAGGCGGGGACTATTGAGATAAGCGTGGGTGGATCAAATTTGCGGACTATCATTAGGGGTGAGATACAGACTGGCAAGCACATATATTCCTTACCATGAAGTCAATTTTCCAGCCAGGTGGCGTGGTTCAGATGATGAAGCAGGCGGGCACCGAATGATATGGTTGGCAGCCAGGAATGTAAAGATTGCACGGTGTCCTGGTTAGCGCACTGAGGTCTAGGGTTTTTGGGCTTGGGATTTTCACGGTCCAAGTACCCAAGGCGTTTAGGTACCAGAAACCTTTCAGATGATAGCATTTGGGGTCCAAAGTCCCTTCGTGGGTACTTGGACCCATAAGGCTTCTCCCCTAACCCATATCTATGCGTCTTCCCCCAGCTTCTGACTTGATTGGCACCCGCCGCGGCTATTGGGGTGCAAAGAACTTCCTCGCAGCGGGGTGATGGGAGGCTTGGAGTCTGGAAATCCAAAAATGCTGACCGGCCCCTAGTCCCGAGCTCTGAAGCCTCGGAATTTCATTATTGGCGGTTGGGATTGACTGGGTCGCCCACCACTGGAGGAGGGGTAGAGGCGTGTCTTAGTCCTGACGCTGGGTTGGAAACTTTGTGGAACCCACGTCTTCGCGGCCTGGACGCCAAGTGGACCTACGACGAAAGGAATCTGCGTGCAGATGCTTTCCTACCTCTGGTTAGCAGGGAATGAAGGAATGAAAAGTGCAAAGGAAACTAAAAGATCAGGCGGGGGCGTTACTACCCTAAGGATCCACTCCTTTCATCCTTGCTAGCCAGAGGAAAACTTCAGCTCATGCAGGGCTGAGGATGAAAAATCCAGCCACGGAGATCGTGCCAAGGGATGTGCTTCTTCCACCAGACAATTGTGGCCCATATGAGGGTCAGGTGCTGGCAGAATTTGCAATAGAGAACGAAGAAAGGTCAGCCATTTGTCAAGTTCATGGAGCGGGCTGACGTCTTATGAATCAGAGAAGGTCCTGGTTAGGAATCTTACATCTCCACATATGACTCGGTTGTGGCTACTGCAAGGACGCGCCAATTTCTGCGCAGTCCTCTTGTGGATGGAGGAAAGCTTGCAACACCTTATATGACCGCCGTTATGGCAATTACAGTACTTTGGAGAAACTAAGCTAAGCAAAGTTGCCTGGCTGCAGCCCTCAACCTTCAACCCCAAACCCCAGTGAGCACCCTCAACCTGTAACTCAAATTTCTACGTGGTCCCGGTGTTGGCATTGTCCAGGTCAAGCATCTGGAGCAATGGCTTCTAAAGCCAATGGAAGCTTTGCTGCAGCAACGTCGCCCACACCCCTGGCATGATGCAGAAAATCTATATGCTTGCCCACATTCAGCCCAAACAGAAACCCCAAACCCTAAAGACCCAAAACCCTTAGGCCGAGTACGGCTACCACGCATTACATCGGTGGTGCTTTCTAGATCCTCCCAGGGGTTTGTCTGGGCTACCGGAATTCAGATCCAGAATGGCGAGCTTTGCTCTGGGATTAAGCCCATAACCTCTTAGGAGGTTCAGCGCAAAGTTTTTGTTTGTTCAGGCTGCATGGTTCCCTAAACCCTAAACCCCACTAATCCCTAAACCCTAAACTGAACTTGTAGATAGGCAAACTCGGGATCTAGCACGCACCTGAAGCTCTGGAAATTTTAGGTCTTACAGGGACTATAAAGGAGAATGGCGATCATATGACAGTCCTCTCATGTTCTTAGTATGCTGCTACTACGCGGTGGGGACGATCCACCTAATGTCTAGCTTTTACTATTTTAGCACTAAATCCTAACCTTAAATTCTGAACAAGTTTTTTTGCGATGCTCGGCTTCGGTATGACGGCCAACAGCCTGCCAGTAGAGTGGAAGGCTGGTTAAGGGTTCAGGGCTTAGGGTTCAGGGATAAGCGTAGGGTAAGCCTGGTATGAGCCAAACTCTTAACCTTGTACATGTGTTGGACACCTAAGATAAGATGGGCCCGTTAAGAGTGTGTTTGTGACCCCAACCCCTTATAATAATGATGTTTATCATACAGACGAGGGTTCTAAATGTTGGGAGTGTGGTTACTCAGTCTTGCATGCTCTTGATACCTATCCTTTTTGAAGCCCAGTTTCCATTTCATGTTCAATTTTGATTTTCCCTTGAATGCTCGGTTATTGTTCGCAGGAGATGAGGATTTGGTATGGGTGCCGCCAGAAACTCCATGAAGTTGCAGACCCCGACTGTATACCCAAGGGCTCCTGTGTAGGTCCGCTTTGGGTCTGTTATGGGTTTTTGGCAAGGGACTTTAATATATTACCCACAAAGGAACTACATAGGAGGGTCTGGGTAGAGGCTAACATAAACCTCCATCTTCCTCCCATTGACGGCATGAAGGCTGCTGTGGCCGTTCTCAGGGGATAGATGAAAGTCGGGCGGTGGACCCCTGATCGACACTGGCTTTCATACCCCTGAAGGCCCAAGGACCCAAATAGTAGGCCTTTAGGTCCCAAATGCCATGAATATTACAGCATTTGGGACCTAAAGCCCTACTATTTGGGTCCTTGGACCCTTAGGGTACCACACCTTGGTTCACCGGGCGGTCTCCAAGCCGACAAAGGATGACTTTTAGAAAGATGCAATCCCTTCTTACTGGGTGTGCCCAGCGGGAAATATTTCAAAACCCTAAACCCTATAGTACCTAGCAGCAGTCGGCGAACCTGACACCGCAATCCTGTCGACACTTGTAGGAGATTGTAGAATTACAGAGATTATGAATATAGTGGTAAACTGTTTAAGCCTAGTATAGCTTTGAAAGCTCTTGTACGTACTCGTACCCGAACCTTGTTCAATTCCAGTCGCAGACCCCGAGCCAATGTTGATATTGTTTAGCTTGCTTTTGGCTGCAAAGGACAAAACATGCTCGGACTACGTCATCCTCACGTCGTGGCGCCACCTGAAGCCGTTGTGGAAGCCCGGCTAGCATATTCTGAGGGGTCTTGCGAACACAAGATTTCCAAGATTTTCAGACGTCAGGATGAAGGCAAGAATCAGGTTTTCAGTGTAGAAGAGTACTGAAGCTGTTTTACATTGGTGCTTTCGGTGGAGTTCTTGAACAGGGGTGGTAGCGGTGTTCCTCGCACAGATCATGTCTCATTGTCGTGCCATATGACTCTGTGCATGAATGGTCGTATACTTCTAAAAGAAATGGAAGAATTTGACAATCCAACCCTCAAGGTTTTCCCACGCTGTTGGACCCCTAAGCCCTCCAATCCCACAGCCTTGTGCCCAAATCCCACACTAGAAGTCCCCATAGCCATGCCTCTAGGCCCAACCCTTCGCCCGACACCTGAAATCCCCAAACCCTCAACCCTGAATCAAACACGCTAAACCCTGAACCTCAAGCTCCAAACCCGAATCCCTATAGAATGAGCTATAGAAAGGGGGGGCATAGGGAGCATTATAGGGGACTCTTATAGGGGTTATTAAGGGGGATACTAGAAGTTTAGACTATAACCCATGACCCCAATAATCCCCATATAATCCCAGTTTCCATCTGTTCCATTTCCTTTTCCATTTGGTTCTCCATTACAAGGGGAGAACACTAGGAGTGTAGGCTAGACTAAACCCTGAATCCCTAAATCCCTAAACCCCAAATCCCTAAACCCTAAAGCCTAAATCGCCAAACCCTAAACCCTAAACCCTCAATCCCTAAACCTAAACCCTAAAACCCTAAATCCCTAAACCCTAACACAAATAGCCGACTCTAGGAATTCCCTCCTCAACATTCAGATTGAGGACCTGCGCAGGGTTTAGGGGTTTGGGGTGCAAAGGGGCCGGAATTTAAGGTTTAAGGTTTAGGGTTTTGGGGTTTATGGTTTGGGTTTGGGGTGGAGGGTTTAGGGTTTGGGGTTTAGGGTTTAGGGGGTTGTTGGTTTGGGTATAAAGGGTTCGGGTTGCTGGGGATTAGGGTGTGGGGTTTCTGGTTCAGGGCATTCCTGTAACTCCCATTGCCCACAATTTAGGGTTTAGGGTTTAAGGTTGAGGGTTTAGGGTTTCGGGTTTAGGGTAGTTATAACTCCCCTAATTAGGAGGTACAACCTATAAAGCTGTAGGTAATTGGGGTTACATGGTACCAATAGTCCCTTGTATAACCCCGGTGTCCATTTTATTTTCTATGTTCTTTGTCATGTGTTTCTTCTCTATAGTTTATAAAGCTGTGGGTATTTGGGTTTGATTAGGAGGTACAACCTAAAAAGGCTGCAGGAAAAGCCCTGAACCCTAAACAGGGGTTGAGGTTTAGAGTGCTTCAGGGCTTAGCGTTTGGGATTCGCATTTAGCGGCTTCAAGCTCGCAAGGAACGCTGCCTCTTAACCCCTTGGGTGACACCTAACTTGAGCGTTTGGAGTTTAGGTTTTGGGGGTTTAGGATTTAGGGTTTGGGGGTTCATGAAGTTAACAGTTTGGGAATGCCAGCCCTCAACATTTAGAGGGTATCACTAGCTCATGCTTTTTAGGAGTTGAAGTTCTCCAAACTCCGCTGGGGGCAACAGCACTGCAGTCAGCGAGTCAGCGATAGGTCATACAGTTTTGGTTTGAGGTTCAAGGGTTTAGGTTCAAGGGTAACCCAGACCCATGATTAATAAACAGCCTCACCTTAGTAGGGGTCATAACAGGGATCCTAATATTTTGCCCCTTCAAAGGGGGGGGGGGGTATTAATTAGGGGTCTACATCAAGTTGGAGGCTACTCATGGTGCGGAGCTTTGTAACCTAGCCCCCTTGAATCACCGGTTCCGTTTTGTCTAGAACGCATTGGGCTGCTGAGGAAATGTCTTTACTAGGACAATGTTGACATGTGTCCAGTGCGAAAGAAGCAAAATTCAGGGCTTCCGACGTACCACCAACGTGTACTCAGGTTCGCCTACTTTATACGACAGACACAAAACGGAATAATGTTGAAAGACACCCAGATCATAAAGTACTGTGAACAAACCTTCTGCCCAAACCCTTTGCCGCCGCAAAAATCAACGGCAATTCTCTCTATTCACCTTACGCCTTACCTAAGTCAAAGCACGCAAGAAGGAATTCAGAACTCCTCAATGAAGCAGAAGCTCTACCTGTAGCAGGGAGTGATAACTACTAAGCGGTAGGTTCTACCTGCTAATTAGCGGGTGCGTAGAAACTACTAAGCTGTGTGTCATTGCCCTAAGGGTCCAAGGACCCAAATAATAGGGTTTCAGGGCCAAAATACTATACTATGAATGGTCTTTGGGCCCTTAAACCCCATTATTTGGGTCCTTGGACCCTTAGGGTTGGAGTCGCATTTAGCAACCCTGAGTCCCAAGCGGCAAGAAGAATCCTAGACCCTTCGCCATCCCAAATCCCAAATCTCCAGTGAGCGTTAGTTTTAACCCCTTAAAGGGGGTTATATATGGGAGTATATACGGGAGTATGATAGGGGTGGAGGATTCTAGGAGTTTAGACTAGAGCTCAAACGGTTTACAGTGTGATTAGGGTGTAAGGCTTTAGCCCTACATCTCAAGCCCATAAAACCCACCTGGAGGAACCTAGACCTTCGCAGAAGATCAAGTATACCAATTCATTAGGTATACAACCCCCTGGCTCACGGGGATGGGGTCACCCAAGCCCTGAACCTTAAACGCCAAACCGAACCCTAAACCCTGACCCTTGACAGCGCCTATGCGCCAGTTTTCAGTGTTCGTCGTGAGCACGTGGCAAGCTTAAAAATCTCATCCAACCGCAACCTTGGGGGTCCAAGTATATGAAAACCCCTAAGGGTCCAAGGACCCAAATAGCACGGCTTTAGGTCCCAAATGCTATAATATTCATGGCATTTGGGACCTAAAGGCCCACTATTTGGGTCTTGGACCCTTAGGGTACTACATACTCTGGGCACCAAAGTCATTAAATATTACCTACTTCGGGCTATTTGGATCTCTGGGGAGGGGATTTCCCTAAACCTTAAACCCTAAACCCTAAAACCTCTAAACGGGAGAGAAACTCATTCCCCAAACCCTAAAACCCTCAACCTTCTAAACAAAAGAGAGACTCATTCCCTAAACCCTAAAACCCTACACCCTCTAAACAGGCAAAAAAACTCATCCCCTAAACCCTAAAACCCTAAGGGTCCAAGTACCTTATAATCATGTACTTACCCAAAACCTATACTATAAGTACTATTACCCAAAGCCCAAATACCTAATTATTGGGTACATGGGCCCTAAACCCTAAACCCAAACAAACCCTAAGCTCCTCCGATGCAGGAGCTCGAGCTGAAACGCTCACTTCCTGCGGCCATTTACGTTTACGCGGAGGTGGGACTAAAGGGTGCAGATAGCTGAGTCGTGTATTATGGGTTTAGGGTTTTAGGGTTTAGGGTTCAGGGTTTTAGGGTTTTAGGGCTTAGGGTTTAGAGTTTTGGGTTCACAGCTTTTAGAATATCACGGGTTTAGTGTTCAGAGTTTATGTCTCAGGGTTAAGGGTTTAGGGTGGAAGTAGTTTGCGGGGTGTAGGATTTAGAGATCAGACGCTACGGTGGTATATGTGTGTGTAAATATTTTTTTGGCTCATAGGGCTCCTGTGTGAGTATGTTGGGGCCTCAGAAAATGTGATATAGGTATCTGGACACTTTGGGGGGGGATGTTCTGAACATATTTGGGTGTGGGAGTTCAGGGTATTGGGCCTTGGGGTGTAGGAAGTTGGTGTTGCAAGGTTCAGCACATCAGATTGTAGGGATTAAGTGTTTCAGGGTTTAGAGATTTCGGCCCTAAGCCCCAAACCGGGTTCCAAGTTGAAATTCAGGAGCTGAGCTTGGGAGATTGCAGGGGAACCTGCGTGTTTAGATATGTCGGGTTAAGGGTTTAGAGTTAGGGTCGGGATACTGAAGAATCAAATGGACGATGTAAGGGAAACTGAGGTTACACAGCCGTCTATGAAGTCCAACTCTGAGAATATGATAGTCATGGGTTCCTCGGTTTGGTGTCGGTAACCCAAATACCAAATGTACAGAAGGTCTCAGAGGCAATGGCCAATGTTGAGCTCCCCAAGTCCTCCACTGTGTGCTTTGCGCGGCGATAGGTCCGGAATTCCGACATGGCAGCGGTTCAGATAAAATGGGTGGCAGGTGGCACGAGATCTCCTACATCTTGAATCTTAAGCCCTAGACCTTAAACCCTGGCCTAAACCCTAAATGGTAAGCTCTCATCCGTCTAGGATGCTAGCATGTTGCTCGATTCCACGAGGACCATTCGCCTTTTCTCTCGGAACCAGGTTCCGCAAGGCTTTGGGGCAGGTGTGTTTGCTGTGCCCAGATCATTGGGTTTGGACTGCCTGACACACTTGACTCACGACCTCGCAATCTGTTGGAGTCCCACCCTGGAAGGTTCACACAAACCCTTGGCGCCGGTGATGTTGCGTGGCAACTTCACCTTCAGGAAAGCGAGGATCTCCTCATCAGCTGACAATGACATCAAAAGTTTGTATCACCTGCTACCGATCTCTGATGAAAGAGCTAGATGACATCTGGTCACCGGCCTGTGCGTCGTTCCGAGGTGAAGGATGCGCGGCGCTTAGAGATGTGCATGTATCACGAGAAGGAGATCTTCATTGGATCCTCCGTGTTGATGCAACGCGCGATGCTCAGGCTGTAGAGTTTGCGCAGTCAAGAGTGAGATGGTGAAGAAACTAGTCCAACCCACATCTGCTTCCCCTCAACGTCCATATCCCTATATGGCTGACCTCTATAGGGCGAAGCCAGCCCCACATACAGTAGAGCTGAAAGAACAGGTATCCAAAGAGTGTACAATTTAGGCCCAAACTGTCTAGCAACCTTTTTGGGCTCCAATGACATCTTTCTTAGGTACTTGGACCCCTATGGTGAGCTTCAAATCATGGAAAATATGTGCTCCCCTAACCACAACGATAGAAGCTCTGTGCAACCCCTTAAGTCACCATGTAGGGAAACCCTATTGTTTAGTATATATACATATATACCCCATTGTGGTAACTTGTTTAAGTTTCTTAAATCCCCGTATTCCCCCCAGTTTCCATTTAATTTTCCATGTTCCTTTCCCTTTGACCCTCCATTATTGGGGTTATATATGCCTAAACCCTACTATACCCCAAAAACGCTTGAATGCAAACATTGCTGCCAGGAGGCGGTCTCCTACGAACGCGCAAGTGTTCCCTTGACCTGTTTAGGGTACCGGTTTTAGGGTTTAGGGCTCGGGGTTCAGGATTCCAGGTTGAGAGTTCAGCGTTGAAGGTTTGGGGTTCAGAGTCTTACCGTAGAGATCTAAATTGCCTAAGTTAAGTGTTAGGCCCGAAGTAGATGTCGATTTTGGACTTGGACCGCCAGTATTTACAGGTAAGGTCTGTTTTGATGGTACAGATTGTCGCATGAGCTTGTTAGCAGCACGCGTGTTGAGGACATGCAGTCATCTGGTCAGGGTGCGTTCGTGCGAAAGGATAATTTCCACTGGGTATCAAGGACGCTGCAAACGAAGCGTTGATCGAGTAGACTTCTACATAAACTCACGAGATCGAGGGCGCAATTCGGGTGCCAGCCTACTTGGGGTTGTAGTGAAAGCAACAGGGTTTCTTTCGGCTGGCTCATGGGGCTCTAGCTTTCATTCCATGTAAACTTGGCATTGTTAGCCACGAGTCACACATATCCCGGGAGTTAATCCCCAAGCAAATGCGTCCATGTATTGCATGTCTGCCTGCTTCCCAAGTTGTCCAAGCACCAAGAAGGTTGCGATTGTCATAAAATCTGGGTTGGCCTTTGGGATACTTGAATATTTTCCGTTTCATATAACCCTAAGGGTCCACGTACCCAATAATTAGGTATTTGGGCTTTGGGTAATAGTACTTATAGTATAGGTTTTGGTACTTGGACCCTTAGGGTAAGGACCCTATTTACTAATATCTTTCAAAGGGTTCCAAAGGCCAACCAAGGAATCCTTGTGACAGCCAGCGCTAGACCCTGAACCCTAAACCCTGAACCCTAAGCTCATGGCATAGGCCGCCCACCTTCGATGGTGGGCGGCGCTTATGCCCCTCGACATCGATGGCGCAGGTCGATCCAGCACGCTCGCCTGCCTTCCACAGCGGCCAGGTACTTGGAGGAGTTCCTCCTCGGGTGGGGGGTGTTGGCTGGTTTTTCCTAGGGTGGATACTGGGGGGGTCTGGGGCGTCTAGGGCCTCCTCTGCGAGCGAATTTCGCGACCAGGAGGCTTGAGAGCCTGGAGCAGGGGGGCGGCTCAACATTTTCCCGCACCCCAAAAAATTCCCAGGGCTGCAAGCTTTGTTTCAGGGTCAGGGCCTCCAGGACCCCATGGCCTCGCCTCAGGGCCTTTTCCAAAAGCTAAGGCCTCTCAAATCTCATCCCTCCCGCTCTTGGCTCTAGAAATGTTTAACGACAGCCTAGCATCAAAATGAAAAGGTGTTGTTGGCCAAGATGGACCTAACCGAGTTCAGGTCGTAAACCCTAAAAGGAGTAGGTTTGCGTGGTTGGGCCGCTTCAGACGGCGTGGGGTGG
>CAJNIZ010002281.1:114383-128897 GCA_905231905.1 Symbiodinium pilosum | reverse complement strand
TATATACCCTATAGTCCCTATATAGTCCCAATATGATCCCAATAAACCCCAAAATATGCCCAAAATATACCCTATAATCCCTTTTAGGCGCGATTATTACCCCAGGAATGTGGCAGAGTACGCAAGGTCAAGCGTTCCAGAGCTACGGATGTACATAGGGTTTATAAGGTTTAGGATTTAGGGGGTTTAGGGTTTATAGGGTTGAGGGTTTAGGGTTTCGGAGTCTTGCTGATACGTTGAATTCAGATGGTAGGCTCTGTGCCCTGCTTGGATGGGTGGGGAAGCAGCTACGATAGGGTGATGAAAGGATCTGAGAAGCTGTAAAGCATAACCCTAAACCCTAAACCCTTCTGAACAAGTAAGTCAAGTCGTGGCCGATTTGAACCCTTGACGGCAAGTCATAGGTGCCAGTAGCTCCTGCTACTCAGTCGCTCTTTAGCAACTGCAACTCAACTACGAAGCACAAAAACTCCAAGCACGCACATCATCTGGCCAAAGCACACATACAATGGAGGGTGCATAAGGACCTATAAACCCACAAACCCTACGTAAACCCTAAACCCTTAGCAAAGTAACGGCCTGTTGGGACGTTTTCCGAGGTTTTTGTGCCACAAGGGGTGCCTACAATGGGGGTTTAGGTAGCTGCTCATAAACCCTAACGGTTTAGGGTTTAGAGCCCTATCACTGTGGCTACTTAATTTTCCCTCTTCTCTGCTTGATTCTCCATTATTGGGGTCTAGGACCCAAATTATATCACCATAAAATTCCCATATGCCATAACCCTCTATAACATCCCTGTTTCGATTTCATGTCCTGTTTGATCCCTAATAAACCCTGAATATCAAACCCATTTGCTAGGTTCCCCAGTAACCCCTTAATAACAAGAGTACCCTTTTTCCTAATATTCAGCTTTAATAAGGAGATCCCAAAATAAAAAGGGGAAAAGGGTACTACCGGGGTAGCTAGTTTGTTGGTGAACCCGTCTGCTTCTGTTAGCCGCTGGCTTCACAATGTTCTGCCCAGCCATCAGGCAACTGAAAAGGTGGGATGAAGGTCGGTGAGTTAAAGGATTGGGTTTAGGATTTAGGATTAGGGTTTGGGGTTTAGGGTTACAATATGTTGGAACTAATTACCTATGATCCGCCTTCCCCCCAAACTCTCTATGCCACCGAACCATCCGAAGTCAGGAGTGCTAGCCGGGAAGCCACACCGTTCCATGTAGAGATACAGTTTCGGGTCCAGGGTATGAGGTATAGGGTTTGGGTAGGCATATAATATGCACGTAGGGACCAAAGAGCTTCCCATATAGCTACTTTTAGGTTCAGGGAATAGGCTTGAGGGTTTATGACCGAACCCCAAATCTCCCCTTATGCAACCCCAAAACCTCCCAGAGACCGAAGGTGCCCATCGTAGGTATTGTGCCCAGATTGCAGGGTCAAAATTGAGATTCTTGTCAACGGCTTGAGCGCGCATCCTTTAGAAAGGACTCTTGTAAGACATACCCATACATCAAATATACCCTGGCCTAGAGATTCGGGGGCGTGTTATAGAACGAACCCTCGAAAAAAAGACCACAAGTTTGACAACCTACGCCCTAAACCCTGAACCCCTAATCCCCCCAAACCCCTCAAACCTGAAACCCTAATTCCCGATCATATCTGCCAGCTGCAACCCGAACACCCGACCGCACCCCAGGCCTCAGAAGGCTTGATACAGGAGGTCACACACATCTGGCAGGATCGCCTGGCAGTGAAATGCCTGGCGCAGCGCTGGTAGCTTACTAACTACTTTTAACTGTTATTACTTTAGGGTTTAGGGTTTAGGGTCTATTTCTATTAGTACCATTATGACATTACTGTTACTACTATTACTGGTATTATTACTATGGTTGCAGTGATTCATATCATCTCTTGCTATTATTATCACTACTATTCCTTTACAATGTTGCAGGGTTTAGGCGGGCGTAGAGTTTAGGGCTTAGGGTTAGGGATGGCTCAGGCGTAGAATGGTGTACCTACTGTAGTTTAGGGCTGGCTTAGGGTTTAGGTTTTAGGGTTTAGTGGTAGCAGAAAATGAAGAAGAGTTTAGGGTTTAGGGCCCAACAAATAGTTTGTCATAGACTAAGAATCCGAGTCCTAGCGCCGAGTGACTAGGGCCCCCTTGAAAAGGGGCTCAAGGAAGGTGTGGTGGTCTCTGTATATGCGTTTATTTACACACGTAAATATATAGACACATGGTTTAGGGTCCAAATACCCAAGTAGTAGGTAGGTAATTGTCTGCTAAACCTGAGTCGTGAAAATTGTGATGGGAAGGCAAAACTTGCTAATCATCTAGTTTCTACATCTCACTTTGGGTATTTGTACTATCTGGCGATCAGAGGCAACCGAAGGTGTTCGGAAGAGTTGTGAAGTTGTGTAGCTCAAAGCGTTTGAAGGCGTTCAAGTGCGCTTGGCGCAAAACAGTGCTTTGCCAGGGATTTGAATGGTTCCGGCCTGGAAATGGCCAGTTACATATATGTTACTCTATCAATCCATCGTACATTCTGACCCGGGCCATTCTGGAGGTGTCTCAAGTAGAACGTGCATGAAGGACTGCGTGCGCCTGTACTGTCTGGCAGTCCAAGAGCCCGCAGATCTGCGCAAGAACGCGATGATGGCTTAGGGTTTACCCTAAGGGTCCAAAGACCCAAACAAAAGGTTTTAGGGCCCAATATTAATGCCATTTGGGCCCCAAAACCATATTTTTGGGGTCCTTGGACCCTTAGCGTTAGGGTGCAGGGTAAGACAAGAAATGCTATACGCATCCGTTTGACCGGTTACAACCTTCTTGGGGCCGCTATCGCCTTATGTATAGCCTTAGCCCACATTACCCAAGGAAGAAAAAAAGGTTCGGTCTGTGCGGTACCAACCACCCCCCATTATTGGGTTGGTGGTTGCTGTTCAAATGTGAGAGGGAACTACCTTTTATATGAATATAAGGAACTCCATACCGCAAAAAGTATAAAGGATCCCCAACAGTGATCCAGTAGCTTATAACTACCCAAGAACCTCCCAAACTGCAAACCTTAAGCGTAAAAACGTACAAGTCCAAAAGCCCATATATCCCCTAACAGGGACCATTACCCCGTAAATCCTAGTATGTAACCTCCTAACCCTTTCCAAACCCTCAATGCCCTACCCTAAATACCCATGAAAGATAGAATACTAGCGGCCAGCCTGCTGTGCTCGGTGAACAGCGCTTCCCTCTCCTCTTAGGATTTAGAGTTTAGGTATTCTCTTTAGGGTTTAGGCTTTACTTGGAGGGTCAGGGGGACTCAGTAATTAGGGTAGTAACTCCTATAACCCATATAGTAACCCTAATTATCCCCATTATTAAAATACTTACTAAGTCCCCCTGACCCTCCAAGTAGGGTTTAGGTGATGTTTTACCTGTGGTTTGCGGGCAATGAAGGAATGAGGCCGATATCATAAACATCCCGCACGACCTTAGGTACCCTGAACCTTAGAAAATATGATGCTCTAGGGAACTAAGGTCATGCAGGGCCTTCAGCATCAACAGCAGGGTTTAGGTAATGGAGAGAAGATGGAAACTACTCTCCTGCTTCAAGGTTTAAGCCTTGCGTTGTGTATCAGGGAAGAGGGAATGAAGGAATGGGACACAGAGACTGGAACACTGAAAGTACTACGTGATTTCGAGATTCGGGGCTAGGATTTTGAGTTTGGAGTGCTTGGTATAGGGAAGGTAGGGAGTACTTCTTTCGGGTTTAGGGTTTAGGGTTTAGGGACTACTAGGCGGAGCCATTCCAAGTACCCGATCATCATACTTGCCCAGAGTCTGCAGTACAATTGCTACAGCATTGCCCCACAATCCCACGTACCCAATTACTGAACTCCTGGACCCTTAGGGTAACGGCCTCAAACCCTGAACCCTGAATCTACTTGGAGGGTCAGTGGTCTTAGTAAGTAAGTTAGTAAACCCTATAACCCATATAGCATCCCTCTCATCCCCATTACTATATACCTCCCTTACTTACTAAGTCCCCCCTGACCCTCCAAGTAAATCCTAGGCCTGGAAATCACGTAATCTGGGTTGCTGTTAAGGAATTCAAATTAAGTTGCTAGACTGGGTATATATATATATACATGTATATTGTAGATAATAGGGTTTTCCCAACATAGTATCTTAAATTATATTCCTTAACAGCAACCCGGTAATTTGGACTTGCATCCTCTGACGTTCCTTGCAGCTCTCGCTGCTTGTCAGGATTCAGGGTAATATTGGACCGGCTTCATTATTGTGGCATTTTTGAGTATGGGCTACTGTTATAAGGCGCTGACCACAATACCTACTAATTGTATATGAATATATATATATACTCATATATGTATATCCATATTCTCATGCCTGAATGAAAGGTCCTCAAAAGCAACCCAGGAATGTGCTGCGGCATGACGTCACCCTGAACGCCCAGCCCGACTGACCCTCAACTCTCAATCAACAAAAAAATGGTAACTACAACCCCCCCTATGACTATCATATGATGGTTATCGGGTCCTCACTTTGGGGGTTGGGGTTGCCAAAATCCCTAAACCCTAAACCCTATCCCCTGATTATCAATCACCTCACACACACTCCAAGCCCCGAAGCCTCCAGGGTTTTAGGGTTTAGGAGCTCACGAAGCTGCAAATCCCTGAACTGAAAACCTGAACTTCTTGTAGGCTCTGGGACTTCGTAAGTTGGTTATAGATGGATTTTTAAATTATATAAGTCTCCTAGTTGGGGCTGGCCTGCTTATAGCTCATAACATAGCCTACGTAATAAGTCCACTGAGCCTCAAAATATGGGTGGTTGTCAAAATTATGGTTCCTTTTTGGATCCCTATTATATTACAGCACCTAATATCTAAGGTACCCAAAAAGGGATCATAAGTTTGACATCCACGCATATGAGGTTCCATGATAGTTTCGGCGCAGAATAGGGTTAGGAGATGCTAGGTTCATGAGAGTATTTTGCGTGGTTTAGGGTTTAGGGCTTAGGGGGCTCCATCCCGAAGGTGTGGCAATGGAAGAGGCGTTATCTAGCTAGCAATCTGCATTCAAGATGTCAGGCTTTGTTACAAAAGATGAGGTAGTATTGAAGCTCTTTGTGTTCATGAAGGTGGGCAGATCACAGCTAGGACAGCTAGGAGGAACTCACATCCTGCAGAAGGGATCTTATTCAGGGGGTCCATGATGTTCAGGTGTTCTCCATGAACCCTAATGACAAGTAACAGAAGAAAAGATTGTAAAATGACATCCAACCTTCAAAACGGCGGCAAAATATGGTCCCCAGGGAGATCCACCCTGAATATTTCCTTAAGGATCAACTAGTTGCTTCCAGTTTGTCTTAAACTCGCTACAAGCCTAAGCCCTAAACCCTAAGCCCTACACCCTAAAACCCTAAATCCCTAACCCTAAAACCCTCAACCCTAAACCCTAAGCCCAAAACCCTAAGCCCTTAAACCCTAAAACCCTAGCCCTAACCCCTAAGCCCTTCAACCCTAAACCCTTAGCCCTAACCCCTAAGCCCTTAAACCCTAAACCCTTAGCCCTAACCCCTAAGCCCTTAAACCCTAAACCCTTAGCCCTTAGCCCTAACCCCTAAGCCCCTAAACCCCAAACCCTAAGCCCTAAACCCAAGGCCCTCCTTCGCGCGCGTCGCGGGATCCATGGCGGCCAGGCCAGCGAAAGGTCCCAGAAGCACGGTGCCTGGACTTTCAGAACTATCAGGTTTAGGGTTTAGGGTTAAGGGGTTAGGGTTTAAGGGTTTTAGGGCTAGAGTTAGGGTTTTAGGGCTTGAGGGTTGAGGGTTATATATACATATATATGTCGCCCTCCCCCTTGCTAAGATCCACCTTTTTTTCGGTTTGCGTACTCTAGTGTTGATTGGTGTTTAATACCTCGATCCAGATTGAATGGTTTTGGGTTTGGGGTTTACTGTTTAGGTTCTGACCTACATGTTTGCAAGTATCTTGAAATGGACATTCAGGGTCCATGTAAGGATAAAGGAATGGAAAAAGGGGATCACTGCTGCATCATTGTTTAAGGCTTAGTACGTCAAATAGGGAGTGGATCAATGGATCCCTCGCAGTAATCGTCCTAACTCCGTATTCTTTCATTCCCTACAAGCCCATCAGGAAGGCATATACCATTCAACTGCAATTCCTAGGATGCAGGTATATGGTAGCTTCCATAAGCACTCTGACATCTATGACCCTTATTTTGGGGACCCCAAAATTGGTAACCCCAATTGTCCGGAAACTCTCAGAAAGCGGAAATCATGGTTTTCTTTGGAGGGTCAGAGGGCTTTAGCAGGTAAGTTAATAATGGGGATAATTTACTAGGGAACTTGTTGGGGACTATACTAAACTACAAGAGGGACCACTATGTCCATCCGTACAGTACTGGTCCATTGGTAATCCTGAAATTTACGGTAGCTCATGCATAAGCCCCATCAACACTAAGCCCTAAGCCCCTAAGCCCCTAAACCCCTAAAACCTAAACCCTACGTGTATAGTCTCAGGCCCAGTTCCAACATCATATTCTATGATCTTTTCAATTTGATTCTCAATTATACAACCTGATGGCCCGCAGCTCATACGAGCTATAGTCTAAACTCCTTAAAAAGTGGTTCTATAGGGAATAATATATGTAGGGGTGTAAAATAGTGGTTGTTAAGGGAGATACTAGGAAGTGTAGACTATAGCACATATGTGTACCATGGCCCCCCTTAAGGCAACAGAGCAAGAGGAACTAAGAATTCCCCCTAAGCCCTAACACCTAGAACCGTAGACCCTAAACCGCTAAAACCTAACACCCTAAAACAAGAAACCCTAAAACTCCAAACCCAGACACCCCAAAACCCTGAGACCCCAAACCCTAAAACAAAACAACTCTTTAAACAGCAGAAGAAACTCCAAACCCCAAAAACAAAATCTTAAAGAACAATCAAGAACTAAAAAGCAAAAACACATACAATTACACCTAAAAACCTAAAACAAAGTTTAACAACCCTAAAACAAAACAACAACACAAACCCAAAACAACTCAGGGTTGTCGGACAAACAAATTCCTGGCCTTGAGTCTCGCCAAGCCCGATGCTCTCTGCAGTGGCCATGAGGTCATGTGCCGCCGCCTCAAGTTCGGAGACCCCAAGAGATATGTAAGCTAAGGGATTATCTAGGGTTTAGGGTCTAAACTCCTTAAAGCGGAGCTTTTTAGGGGAGCAGTATACAGGGTATCAAGGGAGATACTCGGAGCTTAGATTAGAGCTCATGTAGGGGTTATACAGATTTTTTGGGGGTTCAAGGTTTAATAAGTTTAGGGTTTAGTGTTTGGATCTGCGAGCTTTTGTTGTTGGTAGGATGTAGGGTTTCAGGGTTTAGGGTTTGGGGCTTGGGTCTTAGTGCCTATTTCCTAAACCCTAAACCAGCCAGTGAGGGCGCTAGGGTTCTGAGTATGGGATTCAGAGGCTAAATGTTGGCACGGAGGGTTGTGACATGTACGAGTATGCTCATATGAACTATAGTCTAACCTTCTAGTATCCCCCTTAATCGCTTCCCCCTATAATAAACGACGTCCCCCACCCCTAATAATGAATAATCCGGGGGCTCAGATATTATTTACTATAAGGGGGGGATATTTAATGAGAGAGTTTGGTAGGCTGCCTCTAAATTTCTTTTCAAATCAATTGAAAGCGAATTAAAATCCCGTTAGAATCAATTGAAATTTAAGTAAAATATCCTTTTAACATGAGTTGGAATTGAATTAAAATCACGTTAGAATCAATTGAATTTTTATTAGAGTTCTTTTAAAATCAATTGAAACCGAATTACAATCAATTGATATTTAATTAGAATTCCTTTCAAAATCAAATGGAATCCATTGAAAATCCATTGAAATCGAATGAAATTCAATTGAGATGTTATTAGATACGGCTACAATTGTAATGAAATCAGTCAAAATCGCATTCAGTTCTTATATAAAAAACCCTTTATAAAACCATATGAAAATCAACCAAAACTTAGGATGTCAAGGGGATACCTAATTCCTTTGGATTTTCTGTTATAACGCCCTAATGACCTCAAAACGCCCCCCTAACTCATTATGGTCTGGCTCCTCTTAGAAATAATACAGCCCCTTCTAAAATGCTCATGAGGAATTTTTAGGGCCCTGGATTTATTCTGTATTATTAGCGGGGGTTTTATTAATAGCGGAAGAGATTAATAAGTCTCATAATAGTCGCCTGTATTATCCTCTAGAAGACCCCCTGCAAGGAGTTTAACTATAGCTTATGTGGACAGTAGGGCTTCAGCGGTTCAAGACTTCGGGATGCAGAATGGCTTTTGCTCAGCTGGGTTTGGCATGCGGCGTCCAGTTTCCGGAGGGCTTCCGAACAACCCCGCAACCCTAAACCCTACATATCCCTAGATACCCCTATATAATCCTTAGATATGATAACCCCTAGGTCCCCATGTTTCCTTGCAACTCTATCCGAAACCAGAACCCGAAGCCGACCCAAACTCCACGCCGCATATTAGGGTTTAGGGTTTAGGGTTTAGGGTTTAGGGTTATATTGATGCAAGTGCAGTGAAGTCTCATCAGCTTCGTTGCTAAGACTCACTTGGCAAGACATGAGCTAGAGTCTAAACTCCGAGAATGGCCCTTAACAATCCTTGTAGCGGTTCTTTATATCACCCCCTACATAACCCCCCTCTTAATAGAAGGAGTTTAGACGCTAAACCCTAAGCCTCTAAACCCTACATGATTTCCTATATAAGCCCCCCTTGAAGGAGTTTAGGATATAGCTCACATGCCTCTAAGCCCATCACAGGCAATCAGAATCGTATCCTGTTCTTTGTGCCAGATGACCGAAGAAGATCAGAAGATCTTGAATACAATTGGCTTCGCTCTAGGGTTTTACTTGGGATGTACTATTGGAAAATGTTGACTCCCCCTATGATTGCCGTCGCATGGACGGTGCTTTCGTTATAGAGCAAGTCACCTTTTTTTGTGGTGTTCGTATTCTATTAGTATTCTATTCAAAGTCCCTTCAAATTTCAGACCAGGATGCAGCGGGAACGCGACTGTCGCGCTTGTAGGATGGATGCGACATGACCTCACAAGCTGCTTTTCAAACTGTTGGAAAGAGAGCCTCCAAATAAATCATGTTTCTTGTTCTCTTTTGGCTCCGATCACCGAGAGAAAGAGCACCCGCTAACAAATACTTTTGAGCTGGCCCCCTGGTAAAGCAACAAAGGGAGTTACTAATTGTCCCTGGTTGCCATCAGGTACCTTCCCAGTCTAGGGTTTGGACCTCACATCTCGGTGCCCGACAAAATTTCTCATCCACTCAGCCGCTGTTGGCAGTGCGCCGGCGGATCGGAGCGTGATGAAGTTGAGGTACTCCTGGCACGCGGTTTATGGTAGGCGCTGTACTTGGAGGGTCTGGGGGACTTACAGGTTAATAACCCTGATAATCCACGTAGTAACCCTAATTATCCCCATTGTTAACCTACTTACTAAGTCCCGCTGACCCTCCAAGTAGGTTCTGAATGTAAGAGCATGGAGGCAAAACGCCTAGGCTTAGGCTTTGCTGTGCCCGAAAAGGTCCATGTATAGGTATATAGCATATGCCAAGGGATCGAAGGGCTTCCCATGTACCTACTTTAGGGGTCAGGTATACACTACAGCGCTACATGGACCCCCTGGGCATGCAAGGGGAACCCGGATGATCAGAACAGTCACAGCCGCCCTGGTCTGGGACCTCATCCTGTCTTGGGGCGACAAATAAAAATAAGAATAATAGAAATAGATAAGACAATTGAAAACTGATAATGGTAATGCTGACGAAACACGGCAATGCTACTAGTACCAATAAGAATGAGAAGGCCAATGCGGTTGCCCAGTCAGCCCTTGCAAAAAAAAGGGCTTGCCTGCCTTCGCTTGTGATGGCTGAAGGTCAAGCGCTTAAGGCCAATGAGCGGTCATCCTAAATCGTTATCCCTGCATCCTGGGACGAACGGACACGCAACCCTTACGCCCTCAGACTCTGTTCACAGCGTTTTCTGAGAAGTCCTGGGCCCCAAAGTCCGAAAATCCCCAATCTTAAACCAGATCTCCTCAACGCTAAGCCCTTTAGCTGACCCGAATACTCGCTAAGCTGCCCACAAATCCCCTAACCTCCCCTTTGGCCTGCAGCGAAAGGAGGGGTGAGATGCGGTTTCGGGTTTTGGCTTTGGGGATCACTGGGGAGCTTCCTCCATTGCTTACTAACCAGCAGCAAAGAACCTCTCAACACCATCTAAGCTCCAACTGAAGCCTACCCAACAAAATCCCCAAACCCTTTTAGACCTCAGTCTTGGCATTGGTGCTCCTCGAAAGCGTGCCGCGTAGCGGTATCCAGTTTCTGACTATCCATGTAGCTTCGGCAAAGAGGGATCACTCCTGTTGTTGGTGGCTTGGGAGTACCTAAGCCTCCACAGTAGGTAAAATTGTGGCCCGAACCACCAACAAACAGCCCAAAAGGCCACCATCTTACCTACTTTGGGGGTAACGGTGACTGTTCAGGGCTCTGACGGTCACAGCGTCGAGGTTTCACGGTTTGTGCCCAGTTTATTACAGGGGCCACGCCCTGTGCATCATTCTCATGGTGGTCCTTACCAGTAGGAAGCCATTCTACAATCACACTTCGTGCTGGCGCACTGGTGCCTTTATCACATGTGTAGCAGCAGCACATACAAGGGCAAGCCCGGGCGGTACAGGGAGTTGGCTCAACACACAACCTTAAACCCTAAACCCCTGGACCCTCAAACCCCAAGCTCTTCAACCCTAAACCTTTACGTCTCTTACGGTGTCTGCACAACTCCCCTCTGTCCCCGTGACAATACGCAAAATCGTTACTCCATGGCCTCTGGGAACCCGGAGAGTTCATGTAGGCATACAACATATGAGCCATCGTGAAAATCTCCCAGTATTCCCTTTGATAGACCCTATAATACTCCCCTATGTAATCCTCGCATAGCCTCTTTAAGGATTTTTAACTGTAGCCCGTCTACTGAGGGCCCAAAGAGGTTCCCACATACCTACTTTACGGCCCAAGTCTATACTATATAGCACCCTTTGGGGGCAGCTGGTAGCATTCTAGGTATTCAGATAATTATTCCGATAAATGTTCCTAGACCTCCCAAATACATGCCCTCAATAGTAAGAGCCTTAAGTTTCAAAATCATGGGTATATCGGCTACTGTCATGAGTGTTGGGAGGTCCAGGTAATGCCTTATTGGCAGGCATTGTCGGCCTTCTACTTGTGCCATGTAGCAAGCGCTGGTTTGGGGATTACCTAAACCCCAAAAGTATGTCAAATAATAGCCCCAAACTTCTAAAACTAGCCCAAAAGGCCATTCTTCTACATACTTGTGAGGTTCAGGTAGGGCTTAGGGAACTGCAGGTTCAGTCTTTTCCTTTGGAACGGCACTTCAACTCCGCAAAAGCTGGCTTGTTGTTGAGGACCTCAAACTGATTTACCATAGTGTGGACACACAATATAGCAAGTTGTATGGTTTCCTTGCGAGGGCAACAACTCAAGTTCCAAGTAGAAATCACTACATAAACCCCCTAGCACCCCAGTTTCCCTTTCATTTCCCATGCTCTTTTCTAGTTGGCTTCTTCAGTATGGCAACTTAGCTTACTTTGGCTAGCAGCCGTCCAGAAAGGCCCTCCGCCAAGCCCCGAAAGAGCGTGACCAATCATCCAAAGCTTGCATTTAGTGTTTAGGGTGTGGGGTTTAGGGTCTGAGCGGGTTACCCAGACCCATGACAGTATCTAAAACCTCGAACCTTCCCCCAGACAATGATCCGGTTATTACGTTGTGGAAACCATGGCGCACTTTTGAAATCCTGTGCGGGGCCTGGGTAGTAGTAAGATTTGCTGGATATTTCGCTGACAGGAATTTCAGGTACCCATTGACAGTTCCTCAAAGGATTGGGGCATGCACCATCTCTCAGAGTCCTGTGAACTGCTCGTTGCCGTTGAGGATCTCGTAGATGGACATGCGCTCGTACCTTTCGATAGCTCCAAACTTTCCACAGCTGCGAACACGACGGGCGGCCAATACAGACGAACTTTACCGTAAACCCTTATCCCTAAATCCAAATTCTTAAAGCCTGAACCCTAGATCCTAAACACTAAGCGCTAAACCCTGAATCCCTAATCCCTAAACCTTAAACCGTATCAGGGCCCTTAGTCATGGCATTCCAGGGTCCCGGGCTTGGCTTCGTTCGCGTCTTCCGTGCAGTTGGTGCGGAACCTGCAGAGGGCCCCAGGATGTTATAAGATATCGAATAACAGTTAGGAATACTAATGCATTCATAACAATACTAAGAAAATACAACAAGAATAACAACAATAATAACAATAGTAAAAATACTCGTACTGATATGATAAGCATTTCTATAGCCCTGCGTAAATTTCACAATTCGAAAAGTGGGCCCCTTGAGTTGTTGACTGTTGCTCGTGAGTCCTGTTCTCAGAACTGTTCTTTTGGCTAGCAGACACTCAACCCTAACCCGAAACCTTGGAGCTCTGTATACAACTTCCATTGATCCGGGATTGGGAATTAAGGGTTTAGCCTGTATCATTCCCGTATAAGCCCTGAAGCCACCTTTCATTTGGGCCTATAGTGTGAAAGACGGATGATTTAGCGTCTAGGTCTAGGTTTGAGGGCTTAGGGCTCAGGATTTTGGGATTTTGGCTTCAGGCTAAAGAATTTAGGGATTTGGGTTTAGGACCGGATGTTGGGAGTCAGGGTTTTGAACTCCACCTCCCCTGCGAACCATGGCTACACCGATAGCTTGAGCTGCTTGAAGAATGAAGCCCTAAGGGTCCAAGGACCCAAATAATAGGACTTTGGGACCAAAATACCATTAATATTATAGTATTTGGGCCCTAAAACCCTATTATTTGGGTCCTTGGACCCTTAGGGAAGCTTACAAAACAGGATAGACGTTGAGTCATGCCCCTTCACAGTAACAGTTACCACAAGAACTGGTAGTAAGTATTGTAGCTGTGAATCAAACCCTTTCAAGGGCAATTGCTGCGTGGGGGAAGGGACCCAACCTATATACCTTAAACCCTATAAAACCCTTCTTAACCTAAAAACCCTGAAAGCCCTATAAAGCCTATGAGCCCTATAAACCCTATGAATTTTATAAGCACTATAAGCCCTTTAAACCATAAAAACCCAATTAACCCTAAACCCTATAAACCCTAAGCTCTGCCCAAGAGCAAACCCAGGCCTGCTCGTAGCCCTGAGCCCTGAAAATATAACGCTGCGCCCGTGCTTGGAAGTCAAAGAGACTTCGTAATAGTGCAAAAGCAAATGGAAAGAACTTTGTATCATTTAGGTAGGTTCAGGGTGTAGGGGGACTTAATAAATACATTCATAACCCCTATAACCCATGTAGTACCCCTAATTATCCCCATCCTTAGCCTAGGTACTAAGCCCCCCTGACCCTCCAAGTAACCCTGAACCCCTAAACCCTGAACCTGTAACCTTGTGGCGTTAGATGGTTTGTGGGAACAAGGCTGGAAGTTGTCCACGTAGAGTATTGTTTCGGCCATAGCTACTAAACCCCAATCCACGGCTCTACTCTCAAACAACCCAAGAATCCCAAACTTCAAACCTACAACCGTCCAGGCCCCACCCAAACCTCGAAACCCAAAAGCACGGCACAAATCCGACCGTTTCCCTAAGCCCTAAAGCCCAAACCCTACACCCCAAACCCTAAACCCTAAACCCTAAACCCCACACCCTAAACCCCAAACCCTGAACCCTAAACCCTAAACCCCACACCCTAAACCCCAAACCCCACGCCCTAAACCCCAAACCCTAAACCCGGAACCGTAAAACCCAAACACCTAAACCCTGAACCCTTGGACTCCCCTCGGACCAGAAGAGCTCCCGGGTGCAGGCGGATCGGCGGCCAGCAACATTCATGTTCTCCTGGAGTGGTTAATCTTCTTCTGCACGTCTCTAAATTTCTTTACTTCGATGACGAAGTGTACCGAGCAAACTGTGTTTTTTGGTTCCATTGGACTTCTTTAGGCTACTCCTCGTTGACCTGTCCAGGTCAGACGGTGAGGCTTTACCCTCACCTTTCCGTCTCTCTTTTCGTTTGGGCGCTCGGGCTGTGAGGCCTCGGCCAAGCGTTCGGGGTCAGTCGCTCGACGGTAACGACCCCTCTCTTAATTTAGGGATTAAGGTTTAGGATATGAGTTTAGAGATTAGGGTTTAGGGTTTCTAGGGTTGGGAGGCTTGATGGGGTTCAGGCAGTTGAGGACATAGGATTTAGCTTCGGGATTGGGGCTGACGGGCTGACGGCTTGGATTTACATTACTGTGCTGTCTAAGTTCGGCCTCAAGACCCTACCTTGAGATCCAGTTGACTATAATTAATATCAACTTTATACTAAATTCC
>CAJNIZ010002281.1:81137-114283 GCA_905231905.1 Symbiodinium pilosum | reverse complement strand
CAACTTTATACTAAATTCCTACAACAGTGTACCATAATTATAATCAACTAGGATCTCCAGGTAAGCCCTAAACCCTAAACCCTAAGTGGATGGCAGGTTTCGGCTTGGGTCTGAGGGAGTGGTGCATAGGGACATGTGGGACCACTGAAACATCCAAAGCTCAAGGTAAACCAGACCCCTGATTAATGAACCCCTTCTCCTGAATAGGGAACACTATTACGAATATCTAGGCCCTTAACAGGAGGGGGGCTATTAATCATGGGTCTACATTATATTAGCTAGGAAGAATACGCCTGAAATGGTATGATTACCCAGCACAAGACCCTAAGCTATGCTAACCGAGCTACACCGAGGGCATAGCTTTGCCAGAGCTACAGCAAGTCTAGCTACATGGCTTTGGAGCCTGTACCTGTCAAATCTGTCAAAAGCTGTACGCACAGACATGAGCCATTGTCTAAGCTCCTAGTATCTCCCTTAATAACACCTTATACTAGTCCCCTATATAATCCCCTATAGAACCCCCTTTAGGGACTTTAGATTATAGCTCACAGGGGGTAAGAATGTAGGGTAGTTGAGGCTGTGGCCGGCACCAGAGGATCCCAGCCATGTGAGCAAGGTTTTTTGGGTGGTTGAACCTAGTAAGATCATATTATGGGTTTAGGGTTTAGAGTTTGGGGGTACTATACTCAAAAGGAGGATATAATCTTACTCTACCATAGTATCCCCGAATAAAATACTCCTCATGTGAGCTATAGTCTAAACTCCGCGTCTCCTCTTTGATAGCCCCTATAGCAGTAGTCCCTTATATAATCGCCTGTATAAGCCCCTTTAGGAGTTCAGACGCTAAACCCTAAGCCCTAATCCCTTAGGCCTTTGTGATCCCTTGATGACGCCCTTTTAGGAGTTTAGACTACAACCCATGTGTTGATGGCGGCTGGATAATGAAGGCAGCAGGGGGGTTATATGGGGGATTTTATAGAGGAGCATTATAACGCCAATTCAGGGGCATACTCGGAGTTTAGACACTAAACCCTTAACCCTGCGTAAACCTTAAACTCTGAACCTTCAACCCTAAACCCTGAACCTTTGACCTCAAAGCTTAAACCCGAAATACCTAAACCCTAAACCCCCTTGAGCCGTCAACCTAGATCCTCACCCTTAAGCCCCTCTACCTCAAGCATTACTAAGCTCCTCCACTTTGGACATCGGAATGCGAAGGTCGATATTCAGGTCGAGAATGGCCCGGGACACCAAAATGATGAAGCCTCAAGGGTTTAGGGTTTAGGGTTTGTAGTTTGCAGACATGAGGCGATCCCAATGCTGACCCCAATTAACTTATTTTGGGGCCTTTAAAAAGGTATCCCTAGCTTTGGACAACCAGATAGAATTTAGCAGCAACGTTTGGGCAGCAGTGTAGTTGGCGGAGATATCTTGAGTGCTTGCAGGCCTGAGAAACAAGTACTTCTCTTGACCAACCCACCCTAAGGGTCCAACTACCTAATAATCATATCCTTGCCCAAACTTGCCCCAAAACCTATACTATAATTACTATTACCCAAAACCCAAGTACCCATTATTGGGTACTTGGACCCTCTGGGCAACTGTTAAGGATCTCGAACAGCGGCCCGAGCACGGATTGCAAAATACTTTAGATCTAGCATGCCTAGCATGCACACAACACCTTGTCCGAATGGCGAAAAGCTGAGCAGGCAAATGGCTCCTACGTAAGAACGCCTCTAGCTGTAGCTTATTTAAGCTGTCTGCAGAACAAATCCCAAGTCCATGTTGTCTTCCCATCAGGTGAGGCTGTTTTTGCAAGCCCCTTGAAATACCACATGATGCATACACGTCCGAACAAAGCGCGAACATGTAATTGTAATTCAGGGGCACCCCTTATCTTAGCCCACATTACCCTAGGAAGCAAAAAGGATCCTTTTTGTATACATATAAGGAACTCCATACCCCAAAAAGTATAAAGGATCCCTAAACCCGAAACCCTAAACCCTAAATCCTAAACCTTATGGATCCCTAACAGTGATCCAGTTATTCTAAAAGTAAGCTGGATCCACCAGATTCGAGAACCTCATCTTTAAGACGGCTCTGCGAAACCTGAGTGAAACCACAATACAACTAGGGTTTAGGGGTTTAGGCCTTGATCAAAGCTGTAGAACAGACCGCCATACCGGCCGCGCCCACTACGGAACACGAGAAACTGATGAAGGCTGCGTTCTCGAAGTCCGTCATTTGGAGTTCCATAGACCGGAACTCTACGCGCCAGCCTCAGTGGGAGTTTATGCGCTCCCCCCTGGTAGTCTGCAAGCGCTGGACATTGACACTCAAACTCCACATAGATTATGAAGAGCATAATTCAGAAATTATTCGGCGTCAAGGACTTGCATACAGTTATAGGATTGACCTACGGACCATCTTAGCATCATCTTAGGTTGGATCCACGTCACCGATCGAGGCTTAGGGAGGTCAGTCTCAGGGGCGATGCTTCTCTCAGTTCGTGGCTTACAGCAGGATTCGAGTTGATTATATGGTGATCTCCCAAAATTAGGGGAACCATTTTGAGGGTCCCAATAATAAGGACTATAATATTTGGGGGTCTATATTGGGGTCCCCCTATTTTGGGAAACTATCATATAGAGCTTTGGTGGTGCTGAGGGCTCTCTTGAACGCGGATACTCAACAAGGAAGGACCTTTGATGCATTGCGTGCATGCCTGCTGTGCTGACACGCACAGATTGACAATCAGCTAGGACTAGGATTATGATGTGGCTTCTACGGGTTACAAGAACACTTACTAACTCCAACACAGCCAAGGGGCCAATGTGGTCGGCCTCCTCGTTGCTCAGCTGTCCCTGAGGGATAGACACTCGAAGCTCCACCGCATGATATTAGTGAGGCACCCTACAAACTTAGCCGTGTTCCACCAGATAATTCTCATCTTGACTTCTACGCATCAGGACTTGGGCGTGTATGGGGTGCAGTTCTTTCGGGCTGCCTGTACAATGTTGAACTCTACATAGCTAGTCTAATGGATCCCAACACCCTTTTCAAACTACATGATTTAAGGCCCCTACTTTACACCCTAAACTGTAAGTCACCTTACGGCCTGTCAACACCTTAAACCTTCTAAATCACATATCCTGGAGATTCTACACCCCAAATCCGCCCTAAACGAGGCTTCGCTTTGGCCTTGTGCGGAGGTGGCGGCTTCCAGCGAAGGGACTGCCAGTTCGTCGACTGAAGATTCCTAGGATTGGCAGGCTTGCTTTGGGTTTAGGGTTTGAAGGTTTCAGGGTTTAGGGTTTAAGGCTTAAGGGTTAAGGTTTCAAGGGTTAATCCTAAACCCTAAAGGGCTTAAGTGTTAAACTTTCAGGGTGGAAGGGTTAAGGGTTAAGGGTTAAGGGTTCAGGATTCAAGGCTTAGGGTTGAGGAGCTCTACAACTCTCTCTTACCATGCAAGGTCTCCAAAAACAGAAAGAGCTCACCAGAGAATATTCAGACTGCAAATTAAGCAACCCGTGCCTAACATACATGTTATGATATGTTGGCGCATGGACACCACAAGCCTGGTTGTGGCGTCTACCTGGTCTTTCCAATTACTCATAGCAATAGTCTATATACCCATTATCTCAGGGTTAAAGACCCACTATCATAGTCATGCTTAATCATCTTTTAACTTATTAGTCTAAGTATTCTGGGTATTTGGGAGTTCTAGGTAGGGCAAAAGGAGCCTAAGCCCAAAACCCCAAACCCTAAGCCCTAAACCCTACGCCCTAAACCCCTAAATCCTAAACCTAAATCCATAGATTCGACATCCTCATGGTCTCCTTTACAACGGAAAAGGAAAAACTGAGTAAACACTATGAACTCTAAAGCCTCAAGTTCTTCCCCTAGGTGTCCGTATCAGCTACATTCTAGGCTCCTAGCATCCTCCTTAATAACCCCTATAATATTATAAGCTCTAAAGCCTCCAGTTCTTCCCCTGGGTGTCCAAATGGCCATAGGGTCCAAACATGTCTTGTTTACAAACTTGGAGAAACCCTAAACCCTGAATCCTAAAGCCTAGAACCTAGAGGTACAGCAAGGAAAAAAAGGTGCCCAAGCAGACTTCGAGCTGCTCCCAATGGTCAATGTCGCCTGAGTTCGGCTCCCAGGTGGGTCTAAGGGTTCAGGGGTTTAGGGTTGAGGATTTCTAGGATTTCGGCGATTTGGGGCTTTGAGAACTAGAGAACTAGAGGTCTATAAACGTAGGGGCTCAGGATTTCGGCTGCTGTGTTTAAAGGAGCTGCTGTTTAGGGTTTCAAGGCTTTAGGACCCCTAAGAGCCCTAAAGCAGGGTTTATAGGGTTTAGTTCCTTTTAGGGTTTAGGGTTTAGGCCTAAGGGGATTAAGCTTCCTTTTGTATGTTTTAGGGCTTAGGCAACAAGATGCAGCCAGTTTGCCATGCTGCGGCTGGAGGGCTTAGCTGTTACTATATGCAGCTATGTAGTTTTCTACCACAGACTCCCAAAGGGTCCATGTAGGCATATAGTATAGGGTTTAGGTATATGATATACTTAGGGCCCGAAGTTCCACATAGCTCCTTTGGGAGGGTTTAGGAGTATGCCTTTTTCTTCCTTCGGTATTGTTACTAGACTGTTGAACGCCCCCCCTCCCCAACATGCTGGGTGCCTGTGGTAAGGATTGCAGAAACGGGACCCCCGTGATTGAAACGACTCTAGCTATATCATACCATAACATCTACTATGGCAAGAATTAATTCGGAACTACGTGACACGGTTGCAAACACTTGTTGCAACTCCAGCGCTGTCCTCCCAGTTTAACCTCCAAATCCCAAAAGCCTGAAGTAGGTGTCATCTCCACAGCTTCGGGGCCAAAGTATAGGGCTGATTTACACCAGGGTTTAGGGTTTAGGGTTTAGGGTTTAACCCAAATCCAACTTCCTAGTTGCGACTGTCGTCGAGCTCCACCCGATCTGCAAAAATCACCTTAGCTGGGCATGGATCGGTTTAGCTGGGCCCTTAACCCTTCCTCGTCTAGGGTTCCCGCTTGAACTTGGAATGGGCAGCCCGTAACACCACCAGAAGCCCCGATGGCTACCAGTTGAATACTTGTTAAGCATGACCCTCCTGCAGGTTCTTTAGGGTTCAGGGTGTAGGGTACCCCAATAGGGGCATGTGCTCCCTAATAGTGGGTATTTAGGGATGCGGCCTCCAATCTCCAAATCCCAAAAGCACCCTGGGGGAGCCTGTATGCAACTCTGTAGTCCATACTTCGGCCCATCTATGTGCTGGTTTCCGCAAACAACGGACACCAATGTAGACACCGACATATTGTATTCCTCCGTAGAGGGACTCCCCAAAATGAATGCGACCTTTATTCTTTGGAGAAAAATGCGTGGAAAGCCCGTTTGGGCAAAACTTTTGTGCTTGGACAGTTTAGGGCTATAATTGGGTTCAGGGTTCACGGTTCGGGTTTAGAATGCATAGGGAGAAGGAAATAGAATAAAGGGTGTTGGCAAATGGTGTATATGACAAGAAAACGTCGTTATGAGAGGATGTGTAAAATTAGCACTATAAACCCTAGGCTCCAAACCTACCAACATCCAAGCCTTGCCCGTCTTAAGTGATACAACTTGTTCCAAGAAGGGGCAAGAGGATCGCGGGCGAAGAGGTGGGCGACGTGCTTTGCGAGAACCTGCAGAAGTGGGTACTCAGCCCTTAAACAGGGACTTAGGGCTTCGGATGTGGCGTGAGGCTAGTAGCGGTGATGTGCAATGGCACTATTCACTACTGGTGGCCATTCTATCGTAACTTCAGAATCTGAAATTGGCCAAAATTGCGGACAGTTCTTCAATCCAGTTATACGATCCATCACTTAGGGTGAAATGGTGTAAGGTCGTTTTAATTTGCCCAGTATTGGCCGCTGCATCCACAGGGGAGGAGTTCAGGACACTCGGATTACGTAGAATTCGGGGTTTGCTCCGGTCATCTGGCTGAGAAATACTGTGAAGAGAATTCCAACTTCAGGTAAGCCAGCAGCTGAAACAGATTTTAGGATTCACCTAGACCCTCAAGTACCCTCTATAAAGCACAGCAAACCCACAAATGGGCTACATAGATCCCTTTTTAAGGGGTAGTAGTGGGGGGCTCCTTGTAGGGTCTACGGTTGTGGTGCGCATCCTGCGGCCCAACTGTTAGGAAGCCTATCCCTACCAACGACCAACTTGCTGGTGCTTAGTAGAGAATGAGGGTATATAATCCTATACTGTATAATCTATTCCCTTATTCCCTACTAAGCCCAAGATGCCCAAGTAAGCCGTAAGCCGAAGGAATCTACGTTTCTTCACACACGCCGGCCGCCTGCGGCCGCAAACCCTGAAGGCCTACTCTAGCCCTAGCCCCTAAATCCTACCTAAATCCCAAAAGTATGTAAACTAACAGCCCTAAACCCATAATAATAGCCATGAAGGCAATTATTTCGCATACTTTTGGGCTCCAGGTAAACTTTATAGACCCTAAACTTACAAATTTAATCCTAGTATACCACTATTAGTGGGTGGGGGCCCAACCCAAGGTATAGGATTTAGGGTTTAGGGTGTACGCCTGTATTTCTGAATCTCTGGCAGCGGCTTAGGAGCTAGAACCCATCAAGCGGCCTAGGGATGAGGGTTTAGGGATTAAGGATTTAGGGTTTAGGGATTAGGGTTAGGAATTAGGGTTAGGGATTAGTGTGTAGGGTTTAAGGATTAGGGTTTGGGATTTAGGGTTTAGGGTTTAGGGATTAGGGTTTAGGGATTAGTGTGTAGGGTTTCAGGTTCAGGGTTTAGGGATTAGGGTTTCAGGTTTAGGGTTTAGGGCTTGGGAAGTCTAAGCTCTTGTTTAGTGGGGGGAATAATGTTACCCAGAGATAACCCTGCAAGGTACACGCCTCAGTCATGAATTGGACAAGTTTAGGACCATCTATATCTACATTTGGAACCCAAGCGATATAAGAACGATAAGCAGATTCTGGAGGGGTGTCCCTCGAGACAATACTGGGACCATTTGTATCAACTTCCGTTTTGAAATTTCAGTGTCGAGGTCTGGAGGGAGTATGGATACTGTTCCAGCTGGCGTAAGTGTATTTAGGGTGTAGGGCTTAGGGTTGCCCCCAAATGCCTCGATAGGGAGAGCAAAAGGTTTTATGTAGTCTACAGGTGCTCTGATTCTTTGAGCCGGCTCCTACAGTTCAACACCTAAATCCTGAGCCTTAAACCCTACAAGAGCCATAGTCTAAACTCCTAATATCCCCCGTACTTAGTTGTGTCCTATTTTAATCACTTATGAAACCCATTCTAAGGAGATTAAACTATGGCTCACAAGACTACAGGCCTCGTCCACCCCAGCATGTCGAAGTTGGTCCAAGTGACCTGCACCACACTTGACGCGGCTACATACGGTTTAGGTTAGGAGGACCCCCAACCCTGTAATAGTGGCATTCTAGGAATATAAGAGGACCCTGATATAATTCCTATTATCCCTCATAGTCACTATTACTGGGTGGGGGGGTCCACCTAAGCCCTAAACCCTAAACCCTAAACCCTAAACCGTAGGGTTTAAGGTTTAGGGACTACGTAATCTCCCTAGAGGATACCCTGAAGGGGATGCATGGGTCTATGTAGGATTTAGGGTTTATAAGGATTAGGGTTTAGGGTTTAGGGTTTAGGGTTTAGGGATTAGGGATTATATTAGGGTTATATTGGGGTTATATTGGGAGAATGGAAAAGAATATAGAAACTACAAAGTTATCTAAAGTGCAGGGTTTAAGCCTAATGATAACACCCCGCCCCTCCCTGGCAACTACCAATTGAATACTCGCCGTCATCTAGAATGGTACTATATTGGGGGGTCTCATTATTCTCTCTTCCCCAATAACCAGGGCTAAAACAGCTTAAACTTTATTACAGAGACCCAAAAGGAAGACAAAATAGGTTAAAGCGCTTCCTTGTCCACAGCATGCCCCCAGCGTATTCGCGTTGGGCATCCTGTACCAAAGAGGCTAAGGTTATTCTATTGGCGAAGTACGTATTCGGGGAGGGGATTCTCATGTAGGCCAAGGAGCTTCCCGGGAATTATATACGCGCTATACAGGCATGCAGACGAATAGATCGCAGTGCATAGGCTTTCCCACGCGGTCCGAGTACCCAGTAATTAGGTACCTGGGTGTTGGGTAGTAGTGGATTTTGTACAGGTTTTGGGCAAGTATATGATTATTAGGTACTTGGACCCTTAGGATTTAGCGAACGTTTAAGACATATCATTCTACAAACGATGAGCAGCCCTAACAAGGCCCTGTCCGCAAAAACGCTCTTAAAGAAAGGGGGCTGCAGGGGGTTCCATATAGCAAGAACAAGGCTGCTGGAGATTGATGTCAGCTCTTCTCCCAGGATCTCTGTATAGCTAGACTTCTGAACGAACAGTCCTAAACCCTAACCCCTAAACCCTCAACCCTCAACGCTGAACCCTAAAGTCCTAAACCCACGCTAACCCCTAAGCTCTCAACCCTCAACCCTAAACCCTAAAGTCCTAAACCCTAAACCCTGAAGGGGCAATCTTTGTCCATGTCGAGGCTCCTACACTGTAGTCCGAAGGCTTGAGCACACAAACAGATGCATGTATGTACGTACTGACAATAGCTGCGCACAGATGTATACACAAACATATATATATATATACAGGGTGTTTCGATGTGTTTCGGGTTTAGGGTTTAGGGCTATGTATAATATATATATATATAGACACTATGGTTCAAGGTCATATGCACAGGTCGACTGTGCAAAACACGTCATTCAGTGGCCCATACATCCACAAAAGCGCTTTAGTACAGGCTTGAGCGCACCCTCTTCGAAGGCCATCGGAAGGTCGTTGAACCGGGCAGAGTCCTAGCAGTGACATGTGGATTTTGGTCGCTTTTTGGCAGGGCCCCTGAACTGTAAACCCTCAACCCTACCAACCTAAGCCTTAACCGCATGGTGCTGCTGGGATCAGGGGGGGTGTGGAGAGGGGCATGAATATCGCTGCACTGCGCTATGAAAACTCCGTTGTGCGACGCTGTTGGGCTAGGTTAAGACTTCAACTACAGGCATAACCTGAACAATAGCATAGGGATGGAAGTCCATGAAATGTATTTACTTCGGATCATTTGGATCAAACTGTAAAGAAAATATATAGGTTTATGGGACTCGGGGTTTGGGTCTCAGGGTTCGTTCCGGACTTACATTGATGGGGGTTCAAGGTTTGGGGATTAGAGGTTCAAATCATCCAACATAGGTACTATTTGGCCTAAGTGGGTATAATCTCTAGAGTTAGATGCTCAGGGTGGGGATGATACAGTTTAGGGTTTAGGGTTTAGGGTTTAGGGCTTAGGGTTTAGGGTTTAGGGTTTAGGGTTTAAGGTTTAGGGTTTAGGGATTAGGTATTTGAGTGCTCTGAAGGTGAACCTGTGAATCCTACCACAGTCTCCTCGTGGATAAGCCGCGTGCTAAGGGCCCAAAGTTTGGGGTTTTGGGATGATCCATGCAGCCCTAGGCCTCAAACCCTGCATACACCTTGAACCCTAAACCTGAAAGCTCCCAACCCTAAACCCCAAACCCGAGACCCCTCAACCCTCAACCCCTCAACCCCAAACCCTCAACCCTATAGCTGGGTCCTCGCTGATATAGCAATCAATACTGTCATATCGAGACTTGCGCAGCGGCGTGGTGCCAGACCTGAGCGGGGACTCCGGGGCCGAGCTTGGGTTTACAGTTTAGGGTTTTGGGTTTAGGGTACCTGGACCCCCAAAGTAGGTAAAACAATTGCCTTTATGGCTGTTCATAGGGGCTTAGGGCTATTACTTTACATACTTTTGGGGTTTAGGTAGGATTTATGGTTCAAGGTTTGGGATTGAGGATCTAGGATTTAAGGTTTAAGGTTTAGGGTCTAGGGCGGAGGATCAGGGGTGCAATCGAAGGGTAAATGGGCGCACTCTGAGACCCAGTCGCAAACTCCGACCTCAGCCGTCACCATGCTTCTTAAGCCTCGTGTAGATTACGAAGCACTACTGTGATCTATAATCAGAACTCTAGTTGGCTATAGCTTTAGCCAGGTTTAGGGTTTAGGGTTTAGGGTACCCAGACTCCCAAAAGGATCTGAGAGTCAGAAGCCCTGGAAAACTATGGGAATTATATAGGGATTATATACGGGTTATTATATGGCTTTATATACGGGATCTAATTTTTAGATCCTTCCAGGGGTCTGGGTATGTAAGCTTCTCCACATGGGGTACACCTCCAGGATGCACCTAGCACCCATTGACGGGGCGGGGGGACTTCCATATCATAGGGCATGTACAGGACTTTGCGCACCTACCCCCAGATCCCTACAGAGAACCCTAAGCTCCCTAACCTGAATTCCCAAGCCCTACACCCCAAATGCCCAAAGCTTAAAAAGCGGACCCCCCTCGGCCTCCAACGCCCTGGGGTCTGTGACAACTTTGACACCAAATCCTGAACCTGCACCCGAAACACTAAGCCCGAGGCCCTTTGATCAGAAGCCCCAACTAAACCGTAAACAGTAAACCCTAAACCCTAACCCGCAAACCCTAGACCCTAAACCCTAAAGGATCAACCCTCAGCCCCTATATACATCGACCCCGAAACCCTGAACCCTACTTGGAGGGTGAGGGGGACTCAGGGTGTAGGGTTTAGGGTTTATGGTTCAGGGTTTAGGGACTTAGTAAGTGGGTGAATTATGGGGATAATTACTATATGGTTTATAGGGGTTATTAACCTACTTACTAAGTCCCCCTGACCCTCCAAGTAACCCCCTAAACGCTACCTCCGAGAAATCCTAAACCCGAAACCCTAAACCCTAGACCCTAAACCCGAGACCCAGGGCGCCCGGACCCTGCCAGGCGCTCGTCGCCGTCGCTGCTTCCCGCAGAGCGCTCAGCAGAAGTGCGGTCGTCCACAGACCTCTCATCCCGATATTAAAACTTACACCCTAAACCTTCAACCCCAAACCCTGGAACCCTGCACCCTAAAAGCCCAAAACCCAAAACCCTAAAACCCTAAAACCCTCAACCCTGAAGCCTAAGCCCAAAATCGCAAACCCTACTTTTAGTGTAGGGTTGAAGCTTTTGGGCATGGAGTTTGCACTGATACCGTTTAGAGTCGAAGAAGTAGGGTTTGGAGCTTTAAGACTTGAGTTTTCCAGTTTGGGATTACTGGCTTAAAGTTTCGGATGTGTAGTGAAGTTTAGTTGGGTTTGGATTAAAGCTAGAGGCTTGGCCCTCAAATTTCGGATGTGGGGCTCGAGTTTTACGATGTAAGGCGCAACTAGAGAGGGACTTGGAATCAGCTGACCTCTCAGTATCTGCAGTTTAAACCATCTATTCAATCCAGAAGGGTTTAGGGTTTAGGGTGTGACCCTAAACCCTAAACCCTAAACCCTACAGAAGCCTGAACTGTGCAGTGGTGCAATGTGGTACGGCTGCGAAAAATTCTCCTGTAGACCCTATAAACCCTAAACCCCTGGCATGCCTGTGCTACACGAGCTTCAAACCAAAGCTCTCAAGCCTAGACCCTTCCTGCGACTTCCTGTGCATCATAGGGGTTGCAGTCGGGGGTAGCGTAATTATGCAGTTTAAGGGGAAGCGTGCTTAGCTTCAGATGGATAGAGTTGCAGGGACATTCTGAGAATCCTAAGATCCCTAAACCCTAAACCCTGCGCCCTAAACCCTGAAGCCTAAACCAAAACCCTGGGCCGTAAGCCCTAAATCCTACAGCAGCCATGGCACTGCGCAATCTGACCCCAGCGCACGTCATCATCGCCTCAGCTGCTTAGTGCAGCAGTACCGAAACCAGACAGGCTATGAGACCTTATAGGCCGCTCTATGCACCCTTTCAGTAGGGTTTAGGGTTCCATTGAAGCAGCCAAGCCACAACTCTCCTGACTGCAACCTTGGACCCTGACAATCGAAAGTGCTAAATCTGCAAACAGGCAATCAAACCAAACAATCGCAAAAAGCTAAACCCCGTCAACCCTACCCTGTACACCCTCAGCCCTGAAACCCAACCCTAAGCCCTAGACCCTAAATCCGAAACACTGAACCCTAAACAGTAGATAAGGGATTACGATAATAACCCCCCCCCCCAAAGGTACCCTCCCAGATTTAGAACCCTACTAGGCCTTATTAGCTCCGTAAACCCTGGGGGGGTACCTTTGGGGGGGTACTATAGTAATCCCTTACTGGACCCTACACACTTCACCGTAAACGATCCTAAAGTCCTTGTCACGGTAAAGTAGAGTTGGCTCTGGGACCCCGGTGGCAGCGCTTGTGGGGAGGGGAGCAAGATTAAGGTGGACCCATGGCCTCTACTAGTAGGGTTTGGGGTTGGAGTTCAGGGTTTAGGGTAGGTTTGGGGGCCCTACAAAAACTTAAATTGTTGCGGTCTTCACAAGGATTCCACAGAGATTAAGGGTAGTCAAATACAATCTATGTTTGAACCTACACCCGTCTACTGTAAAGGCCTCCTGAGTACGGTCCTTATCAGGGAAACCGAAGAAAGAAGGAAAGAGGGTTTACGGTTTAGGACTATCTTAGGGGAGGGTATGCCCTAATTAGTCCAACTTCTGACCTATTATAACCCTATATTGTATTCTCTAAGCCCTCATCTATATCCCTATAGCCCAGTTCCCTCTATGAACCTCTCGATAGTTCTACTAGATCCCTATGGCCCCCACTTACCCCTATATCATCTTTTTCGCTAGTCTACTGTTTCCTACAGGGCCCTATTTACCCATAAATAAGGCCTAGACCCTAAACCCTACACCCTACACCCTAACCGCTAAACCCTAAAACCCTAAACCCTAACCCTAAACCCCAAACCCTAAGCCCTTGGGAAGCAACCCCCAGGGCCTGGAGAGCTTGTAAGCCTCTCCGGTTCGCTCAGAAAGCGCGCCTCATGGAATGCGCTGTAGGGTTTGGGGTTTAAGGTTTAGGGTTTCAGGTTTAGGGCTCAAGGTTTAGGGTTTAAGGTTCAGGGTTTAAGGTTTAGGGGTTGGGGTCAAAAATGTAAGGTGTATTTTCTTTACTTACGGTTTGGGAGCGGATTTTTGGCTTTGAAATTGGAAAAAGATAAAAGAATTTTGGGAACCCTAAGTATTGGCAAGTTTATGTGGGCTTTGGGGTTTAGGGTTGAAGGCTGATCGCAAAGAATATAGAGTTTAGGGGTAAGGGTCAGAATTCAAGGTTTAAGGTTAAGAATGCCTAGGCTTAGCTGGACATTTCATCCCAAGAGTAGAGATATTGTTGACTTGATGGAGGAAATCTTGCACCACTTAGGGCCCCTAAACTACTGTAATTCCTAGGACTTTAGGGACTTAAAGTGGTGCAAGATTTCCTCCATCAACAGTATGTATAGGGAGATGATGGAAAAGAAAATGGAAGCTACTGCCTGGCGCTCACAGGGATTGTGTGCACCATGGGTACGTCTATGTTGTACTCGTGCATAAAGCCATACAGAGCATACTTTGCGGAACACCGGGGGCAGAATATATAGGTTTCTTGATATCCAAACCCTAAACCCTAAACCATCCAACATTTCTGGCCTGGAGCGTTGGAGAGTATAGGTGGACCTTCGCAGATGGTGCTGCCACTCGCTAGTTACCGGATGTAAGCCCAGTGCGCTGGGTGGGAAGGAACCCACCACAAGATGCTATAGGCGCTTGCCTTGCTTTCCCGTTTCTGATCTGTTGGGTCAGGCTGCTGGAGTGCAGCAGAACATCTTGCAGCAGAAGCTCACGCATGTCTTTTTGGTTTCAGTCTCTGGCAGCGTGGCCATGCTGGAACTCCGCTGCTCCAAACTTAAGACTTAAAACTCACAAAGGCCAGAATGAAATCAATGTCTCAACAGTCTGCCTTCTAGCTCCTTGGAAATATCTTACGTTCCAATACCCAGGCCCCGGTTCCTGAGCCCAACATCCTCTGAAATCCGACTGAAGCTCTACATAATCCAGAACTTGGGTTCAGGGTTTAAGGTTTAGCGTTCAGGGCAGATTCCGTTTCTACAAAGCTTGACCCTAACAACCTCTGCCCTTTTAGGCCAAAAACAGTTCTAAGCCCAGAAATGTGTCGTGGTTGGGGGAATATACACGGTTCAGAAAGACTTTGGCATTTATGTGGAGTTGTAGCACTTGGAATGTGCATCGAGTGCTTGCGGCACGCGTTCGATAGGGCTTATACGTGGAGATTTCTGAAGTGAGCCCGAAACACTACCACTATCTGAGCGCAATGTCCATTGCATTTCCATTTTTCCGCTTGATCCTCCATCACGGGAGGACAATATCCTCAAACCTTAAACCCCGAGCTATCCATTTTGGGTGTAGTACCCTAAACCCTAAACCCCTAAACCCTGAACCTTAAACCCTAAGCCCTAAGCCCTAAACCGCTAACAAGAGAGAGTTTCAACTTCGCCTCCAGCTTGCTCCCGCGGTAGAAGTCCTGACCACACCGAGGGGGCTTCGACAGCTTTGAATTGGGTCCTGCCCCCACCCATTAACAGTCTACTGTATATTAGGGGTCATATTCAGGGCCATACATAACTATATCAGAAGCATTACCCAACTCTTAATGAGTGGGGGCAATATCCGAGCTTTAAAGGTGTGTGTGTGTGTGTGTAGGGGTGTAGGATTAAGGGTTCAGGGTTTAGGGTTTAAGGTCAGAGGGACTTGTGAAGGGTCAGGGGAACTTGTGACCGGCTGGCTGTTCAGGACCTAAATTAGCTTACCCGAATGGGAATGAATAGCAACTAATGGGGCTTCCCCACCTGGGTAACTTACTTTCAGTTCAAGGTGGAGGACGGCCAGGGAAGCAGAAGGCGCGCGAGGTGGGATGGCTGGGAACACGCAAGCCCCAAACGCTAAATCCTAACTGGACCCCAACAGTATGTAAAATTATATCCCTTAAGGCTGTTAGTATGCGTTTAAGGCTATTATTTCACATACTTTGGGGGTTTAGGTAAACCCTAAACCCTATACCCCGAACCCTAAGGCGCTCGGTTCAGGGCCCAGGATCTGGGTCCATGGGTTGACAAAAGAGCTAAGAAGTCACATGACACCGTAAGGGTCCAAGGACCCAAATAAGAGGATCCCTTTAAAGGGGTTAGATAGGGGGACATATAGAAATATAGGAGACTATACAGGGGTATATAGCACCCAAATAATAAGGTTTCAGGGCCCAAACACTATAATATTAGTTGTATTTGGGCCCTAAAGCCCTATAATTTGGGTCCTTGGACCCTTGGGGACAAGAGCGTACTGCCTTGGCAACTAGCGAGATAATCATGTGCCCATATTGTTGCAAGCCCGGACTAAGTGACCGTTTTTGTGCTGCATGAAATCCAGGATCTTCTCACACCGCATGCTGCTGCCTCAGAGAAAAAGCTAGGAAATTATTACCTACCTGGAACCTGATGTCCTTCCTTTCTTGGGTATCGCCCTTTTGTCCCAAAGAATATACTCCCCAAAAAAGATGAACATCCAAAGGTCCAGGCAGGCTTTATGCCATTGAAAAACATCTTCCTGCTCCTCACGCCCTACCCTGAACGCTACCTAAACCCTTTAATGTAGTTCCTTTTTAAATTTGGTTTAAGGTGTCGGGGTTAGGGGCTTGGGTTTAGGGTTTAGGGCAATGGTTTTTGGGTTCGGACTCTTATTAGGACCACCAATAGGCTAATACATTGCAGGGTCTAGGTAAGCCCGAGAACCTCTCTACCCTGACTTTGAGGGACCCCGGAGTTTCACAATATACCACATCCCCCTAAAAGAAGCCAACAAGAAAGCCATAACCCGTCAGAAGCTTCAGGGTCCCTCAAAGTAGCCTTAAACCCCAAGCCCTGAACCTTAATTTTGAGAGATTCTTGCAGATCCCCCTTAGAGGGACCTAGAAGCCCAGCAGTGCCTCCAGGGTCCCACAAATTATTCCCCCCCAAAAGTTACTAAGTCCCCCTGACCCTAAACCCTACATAGTAGCTTCCATTTCCTTTTGCACTATCCCTATACAACACCTACCTAACCTTATATTAAGGGTTACAATAAAGTAGTTTCCATGTTCTTTTCCATTCCTTACAAGTTTGTCTTGACCCTAGACCCTAAACCCCAAGTAATGAAGTAGCTTCCATTTTCTTTTACATTCCTTCTAAACCCTATTTATCCTTATTATGTAACCCTATATCACCCATTATCGTAGTTTCCATGTTCTTTTTTGATTCCTTATTCCAACCGTCCCTGACCCTCCCAGTACTCCCCAAGAAGCAACAAGACGGCCTCCGCGCATGGTTCGTCTCGGGTCGCCTGGCGCGACGCTTTCGGGCTTAGGGTTTAGGGGTGTAGGGTTTAAGGTATAGGGTTTAGGGTTTTAGGGTTTAAAGTCTGGGGTTTAGGGTTCGTTCACCCGGCAGTGTTCTCCGAGAGCATTCTGCTCGGGTGCAGCTTTTGGATGCAGCCCTTCTGGATTGCCACGTGAGGAAGTTAAGACCTGCCCTCTGATGATGATTTGCAGCCACACAGGCTACTGTGGCAAGTAGTGCAGGGGAGGGGGGCAGTAGCGTACATTGCTTAGTGAGGAAGTTTTATACCTATGCTGTGGTGAAGTTTGACAGCCAAGCTACAAATTAATGGCAGTCGAACGTGAAGAAGCCATGATTGCTCTTGGCCTGCTAATTCTGCTGCGTCTGCGTGGCGCGTTGCCTATGAGCTACATGCAAGCAAAGCTGCAGGAGCAGGAGCTATGGCCATTCTTCTTGAGTCCGCACCACAGCTGCGACGTTTAAACCTCTCAGGAGCAGGTAAGCAGAAACATGAGCACAGCTCCATTCTAGTTGCTCATTATTTGATGCAGGAGCATGGCTTGCACCGGGCCTTAAGCGCCCTCTCAGTCTTCCGAAACGAAGTTTCAGGTGTCATGTCTCCCACAGAGGGGTTTGACAAACCTTTATGGAAGTTCTAGAGTGCGCCCAAGTCTCACACACAGCAAGAGTGCTGCCTCCGCAGTCAGAAGCAAAATCTCTGACTGTCCTTCTTCCTATGTCGTACTTTTGCTTCAAAAGCTACAGCAAAACCCACAACCTGCAAATTGGCCACGCTTCGATGGACGAAACACACTAGTTTAGAAGACCTCCAATGGTCCAAGGCCAAGATGTGCTAAACATGTGGCTTTTGTACATGTTTACTAACATTCCAAACCCCTGCGAGCACTTGCTAGCATAACTCCTCACGGATTTTTTCCAGAAAAATCCGTTAGGTCACGACCCTTGCCAAATAAAACATACTTCCACTCAAAGCTACGAATACTGTAATTAACGCACGATCCGGCACTTCCAACTGGAACTTTCAGCGTATTCTCTTCTTCCTCCCGGAGAACCTACCCGGGAGCGCGTTAGGGTTTAGGGGCTCCGGTGTAGAGTTTAGGGTCGTTTAAGGTTTGCACCCCACACGCAGATGGGTTTGGGTGACGCAAGGCCCATAACAATTAGACAAGTGTTTGGGGGTATCTTGTCCTACTACAGATTTTCAAGGGGGTAACACGGCGAATTCTTCAGGCTCCTACATTCGGGCCTCTTGACCGCATTCACATCCCTGGAAATGTTCGCTGAGCATACCCGTATTCCTTCAGGGCTACAGCGCATGTTGCAGGCATGCCTTTGACAGTTTTCCGGAAGAAAACAATCCGAAAATGCGTATTAGGAGGATCCCATGTGGAACTGGAATACGAACCTATTCAACATATTCCATCTCAAACTAGCGTAGACCGCTGATTAATAACCCTTCCTTCGTAGGGATTTATAGTAGGGATCCTAATATCAAGGCCCTTAACAGGAGGGGCTTCTAATTTCCCTATACCCTAAACCGCCTGCATCTTGCCGGCGCCACCCGACACAGTGAACCATCGGACACCTTGGTGCGACACACGCTGTAAACCCTGAGACCTAGGCCCTAAACCAACAAATCAAACGCCTTTGGCGGCGTGGCACACGATTTAGGGTTGAGGGATGAGGGTGTAATCACATGTGTGGTATTTGGGAGGGGCTTCAGCCAAGGACTGGCAATGTCCGTCGAACACTATGTCGGATTTTTGCAGGACATTGAAACCTTACTATCCGCTGCAGATCATGATGATGATGATGATGATGACGACCATGCGTCAAGAACACCATGATGGCTGGTCTACGCTGTCATTGGCTACTGGCTACCAAGCAAGCGTCCAGGTCTCACATAGCCACATGCCCGAAGGAAGGTAAACTTAGGTTTTCAGGTTTTGGGCCTAATGGAAAATCAAATGGAAACTACTATATTATAGTAGGGAATATATTGAAGTTATATAGTAATACTGGCAAAGCATATGGAAACTACAGGGAAGTTTAGGGCTGCAATTAAAGCTAGCCTTGATTTTTGACCAGTACCTTGAATTGTTGGTGACATTCTTGCTGTTTCCCGATATCTTCGAATGTAGGAAGATGCTCAAAAGCTCGTCCAGCTTGACCTTGAAGAGTGAACCCTAAACCCCTAAACCCTAAACCCCTAAACCCCTACATCCTAAGCCCAAGCTCTTGCAAGACACCCTGCCACGGTAGTTAAAGAACAATGCAACTCTGAGGACAAGAGGGCTCAGGGTATGGAGTATAGCGTTTAGGGATTTACGGTCAAGGGGTTTAGGGTTTTGAGGTATAGGGGTTTAGGGGTTTAGGCTTTAGGCCTGTGCAAATCATGCATGAGAATGCGGGATTTCCTGCATGAATGCGCACCTCACCCCGTTCCAAGCACATCCTTGAGTGAATGTCTGGCTTCCAGCCATTTTATGAAATCCCTGTGGCTGTTGAGCCTTGTTCGAATGAGTAGCCTATAGGATTCTTCTGCTACACCTGTGATCCAGACTTGTACCCTGAAGCTCTAGAATTGAGGATCCCTCCACACCTCTTCACCCGGGTCGCAAGTTGCTGTTTCGGTTTCAGGCTTAGGGTCTACGTCTAAACATTGCGGCGTCTCCTCTTGTTGTCATAAGACTGATTACAGCCGGCATCCCTGCACATGGCGTAGAATGGGTGGAATCTAAACTTGACATCTGCTTCTCTACACAATCTGCTTGTCTCATGGGAGCATGTGCAAAAGCTTGGGATCCGGCGTCGGTGCTTGCTCGCAGATGCAAACCTCTGCTTGCATGGAGAGGGGAAAAGATCCCGAAACTCGAAACCCTGAATCCCTAAACCCTAAATCCCTGAACCCTAAATCCCTAAATCCTATATCCCTAAACCCTAAATCCATATACCCTAAACCCCAAAAAGGTTCAAGTGAGCCGAGTCAGCTTTGGTGCTTTTATCTCAGAGCTAGAGGGTTTAGGGTTGAGGATTTAGAGTTCAGGGTTAACCACTTGATGCGAGTTGTTTAGGGTTTAGGGTTTAGAGTTTAAGGTTTGGGAGTTAGACTTTATGGCTTGGCGATAAATATCCCCGCCCCTAATGTTAAATACATCCCCCAATGTAAAAGGTCTCTTGAGGAGGAAGATCTAATATTAGGGGGTTGGGGGGTTTAGGATTGGGAGGGGACTGTTGTATGGGCCCCCGAGTCTGGAAAATTCAAGACTATTGTCTGGAAATTTTCAATATTCACAGACTCAGTCTAATCAGACGCAACAGTCCTCTCTGTTAGGATTAGTACGAATGGATTATCATTATGATCATTGAGAGGATTCTGGAGTGGCTTTACAGTGGTTTAGGGATATGACTTTAGGGGTTCAGGGAAATTACCCCCTAACAACGGAGAATCAAATGGAAAAGCGGATGGAAAAAAAGCAATGGGGTAGCGTTGTATTTGGTGGTTGAACCTAGTAAGATCATATTCCTTAATTACATAAACTACAGTACCCCAAATACAATGCTACTGGAGGAGTGTAGGGGCCCAAAGGTTGAGCAGGGATTACGACAGGCATTACGTCTTCACGACTTGTGCTTTTGGTAAGATTACGCCTAAGTAGAAACGTGCTGAAGCCACTGCCGAAATTCTACACAGCACGTAAACAAAAACGACTGCCACATATACATGATGAGAGTTCGTAGCTGGCATCATAACCGGGCAGGCCCGCTACACTCTCGTCTTGAAAGCGATAGTCTCATGCATCGTACCCTCTACCCTACCGACCGTCCACGTGAAAAACCGTGCAAACCTTGCTTCCTCAACTCGGTTCAGGTATCAGACCTCACTATATCGTTATTGAGATGAGTCCTCTTCGGCAACAGGTGTTCTGAGGTCAGCACAAGGCCCCTCTGGTTAGCCTCCTCCTTCCCTCCCACCCTGAAACTCTTGCTCTTCTGTCGCTGTTGTCCGTCTTGCTTCGTACTTACACCTCCACAAGATTCCAGTACTGTAGAGGCCGGAATAATTACCGATGTTCTTCCCTGAAATGCGACCAAAATCCTAAACCCCAGTTGCCAATGTTATTCCCTGAAATGCGACCTAAACTATACTGGAACTATACCTTCAAAACAGGAGCTATTAATGTCAGTAGCCACGCCCGTGCGTTCAGGCAGGGCAGTCAGCCTTTCAAGTATGTACTGTTTGGATGTTTTAGGGATTTACAGGTTTGGGGGTTTACGGTTTTTAGGCTTTTTAAGGCTTCCCCCCCTTAGCCAGCCTGCCCACTCTACTCGAACTTCATGTCGGCCAGCCCCCTCCAAATCCACAGCTCTAAACCCTAAACCCTAAACCACCAAGTCCCAGCTTCTGGCTGCCAGGCCAGATGCGCTGCAAGATAGGGTTTAGGGTTCAGGGTAGGGTTTAGAGGTGTAGGATTTAGGGTGTAGGGTTCAGGGCTGTAGGGTTTAGGGGTGGGGTCTAGGGTGTAGGGATTTAGTTGTTTAGGGTCTAGGACTTAGGTTACTACAGAATCCCAGCTTTTCTTTCATTTGCCATTTTCTTTTCCTCCTCCTAGAGCTATAAACCCCATAAACCTGAAAACCATGCGTCAGGTAGCAGGAACTACCAGTCTTGCAGGCGAGCCGCGCACTGATGCATGCGAAGGAAAGAAGGACCCCAGGGGTCCAGCAGTACATGGCTGGCTGTAAGGTTGCAAAGGCCTCTGTCTCCAAGCTTTGAGACGAAAAGGCTTTGGGGCACAAGTCCTGCATGATCTGAGTGGGGGCGAAGAACGGGCTCTGGAAAGTGATCCAAACATGATATAGGGGGGAGAGGATAAGTCGGAGACCCTAAAGCCTAAACACTGAACCCCAGGTAAGATTCTATCCGCTGTTCCCAAAGCGCACTTCCGGTGCCAGCAAGGACCTGCCAGCAATCTCCCACTTCACTATACCCCTATAATGTTTGGGGTTATATTGGGGTTATATTGGGATATTATCCCCCTTTAATGGAGAATCAAGTGGAAGAGACCATGGAAAACAAACCGGAAAACTAGGGGAATATATCCCTTAAAAAAAAAAAAAAAACTTTTCGTCCGTCCAGCTCATGAGGCTGGGAGGCTTAGGGCTGAGGGGGTTTAGGGTTTAAGGGTTTAGGGTTTTAAGTTTTAAGGGTTGTAGGGTTGAGGGTTTTAAGTTTTAGAGGGCAGCGATCAGTCCAACCTCCCAAGCTTCCTACATCATACCGTACTGTAGACCTGAGCCCTCCAACTGCCCTCTATTGTACTCATTATTCGGCCCAAGGAAAGGTACTTGTAGGACCAAAATGCACGAGTTTTGAACGCTTTCAAGTTTAAGGTTTGGGGTTTAGGTTTTGCGGGGGGGGAGGGGGGGGGGATGCTGCCTAACGATCCTGCCAGAAACACGCTCCTCCGCTTGCCCGGAATACTTGTACTGAGTCCTTTGAAAGGATATACATGGTTAAGGGTTTTGGCAGCAAGGTTTAAGGTTCATTGATATAGCAACAAATGATTTACTCATAATTAGGCTAATTTGGTATGTTTTTTCTTCCGACGCTTCTTGTTTTGGGGGTGGCTATATTGCATGATGGGGTTACAGGCTCTGTGGGCTTATGGACAAGGTGCTTCCTACACGAGCTCCTAACAGAAGCATTGGCTCCAACCCCAGAGCAAGAAATAGTGAAAAGTGGAAATCTGAAATCCCAGCATAGCTACTATATGAAAAGCACCTACACTGGCAGGACCCATTTTTGTCCAGGAGATGCAGTGTAATAGGGAATGAAGGCTTAGAGAAGAGAATGGAAACTACGATAGGGTTTAGCGTTTAGAGAGGATCCCTTCCTGAGAACTACGCAGTTTCTGGCTAAGCTTGCACGACTCCTCGAGATTTGGTGAAACGTGTTCGCATCCTGTGTGCAGGCTACAAACTTGGTGAGACTGAATTTCGGTAGCATCCGCAAGGTGTATCTGGCTGGTTCTTGCTTCTGGTTTGATAAAGGGGCCCGCCTGACTATCAAGAAATGTACGAAAAGTCTTCCACTGCCTTGCCTAAATCTCTAGTTATCAAGAAAACTAGCAGCGAGCGTGGGGATTTACACACCTGCAAGACATTGCTTCAAAACTAGACCCTGCCACATTAACCCAAATCATAACCCAGAATCCTCCCTACAGCCCTTGGGCTTAGAAAACTATAGCTCCTAAACTCTGAATCCTAAATCGAAAACACTAAATCCGGTTGGGGTTATAGCCCAAATTTCCGAGCCCTCCTTGCCTGGATGCCGCCCCTCCGCTCCTCAGTAGAAGTCTTCGACGGTTGTTCCGTCCCCTTCCTGCAACATCAAGTGAGCATGACAGAAAACGCCTTTTCATGGCATCGAGGCTGTGGTTTCAGAAGCTGCTACACACACATTCTGGGTTTGAGAATGCCAGAGTGCTAGATCTGCACAGGCTTGACACGCACCCTCCGAAAACTTATAGCCTTGCCTTCGTGGAACGACGAGCTGCCCTCGTATAGGGTTTATACAAGGATTATATAGGGATTATGTCGGGTGTATAGGGATGATATAGGGATTACAACACTGCTGAATGTTGCCAGAGGGTGGGGTGTCAAGAGTATAGTCAAAACAAAACATAATTCTGACAACCTCCCAGATGCTAATATGATATCCGGTCACGTCTTGCCAGCTGCTCGGCAAAAAAGGACTTCTCTGTCACTGTGCTGCTTATCGACGTCGGCTGATACTAAAATTCCAGCCTGACCCAATTCTATGTACTTGGAGAGCTATGGTATATACGCGCGGTCCAGGGCTTACCCTGGGGTTTAAGCACGTGATAACCATATAATTCCCCCAACCCTTTTAGTGTTTAGGGGTCTAGGGTTTAAGGGCTTAGTATTCATACAAGGGCTGATACGCTCAGCTTGAAATTGCTAATGTCAATCTGAACCAAAAACAGATAGACAGGGGCAGCGGAAAAGACATGGAAGCTATCACATGGTTTCGTATTTAGGGTTGAGGCATATTACGCCCAACCGTGGAGAATCCCATCGAAGAGAAACTGGAACATGAAATTGAAACTGGAGTTGCATTCTAAACCCTAAACCCTGGTCCTAAACCCTAAATCCTAAACCCCTTGCTGAGAGGGTTTCGGTAACTTCAACTCCTCAGAGTAGAAGGACCCCCATCATACTCAGATGATGACCCTAAACCGCAAACCTTAGGAGGGCCCCATCCACCCTGTAATGGTTATTTTTTTAGGGCCTCGGAATATGAGAGGGTTTAGGGTTCAGGGTTTAAGGCCTAGGAATATAAGAGGGTTCAGGGTGTATGGTTGAGGACCCTAACATACTCCTTATTTTCCCTTATAGTCACTATTACAGGCTGGGGGGTCCCCCTAACCTAAACCTGAAACCCTAAGCCCACGAGGAGAGACCTGATTTGGGGGGTTGGGGCAATCAAAAAAAACCCTGAACCCTAAAGCCTAAGCCCCAAACCCTAAACCCTTAACCCTCAACCCTAAACCCTAAGCCCTAAACCCTAAACCTTAAACCCTAAACCCTACACCGTGTGGAAAGGCCTCCCAACCTGTGGTTGAGGGTTCAGGGTTGAGCTGGTTATTGCCCCTCAACAACAACCGTCAACCTTGAATACCGCCAAAAAGGGTGGGTTTAGGGTTTAGGGTAAGTGTGTCGTTGCCAAGGTTAAAAACTACTATTGCAAACATTGTTACCATTGTTGCTAGCTTCAAAATAAACCCCCCTAAACCCTAAAGCGTTTGACAAGCAAAGCCCGAAGCTACGTCAGAGACCTGCGGCTAAGTTGCTTTGTGCGGATTTTGCATGTCGGAGGTCCAAAGGGTCAAGTTGTCCCGAAGCAGCTGCATAATTGCCTGAGGCAGGATATTAGGTTTGGGGCTTGGGGATGATTAGGGTTTAGGGTGTAGGGATTAGGGTTTAAACCCTAAACCCAAAACCCAAACCCTAAACGCTAAACCGTTAGGGATTAGGTTTTAGAGTTTAGGGCTTAAGGTTGAAGAGGTTAGGGAGTACCTAGACCCTCCAATGTAGTACCTTTTAGGTAGTCCTAATAAGAATCCGACCAAAAACCATATCAAACCCAAAAAGGAACTACATTGGAGGGTCAAACCCTAAACCCTAAACCCTAAACCCCAAACCCTAAACTCTAAACCCTAAACCCTAAACCCTGGTAAGGTTTAACCGGCTGGGGGATGACCAGAAGGGCTTGGGTTCGCGTATTTGAAGGCTCCGGGGGCCCGATGTCCTTGGTAGCTTTGGGGCTCAACCCGAAATCCCTAAACCCATAACCCTCCTCCCTAAACCCTCCTCCCTAAACCCTAAGCCCTAAACCCTAAGCCCTAAACCCCGGTAGGTTGTTGGAAGGTCTTTCGATAAGGCATCGTTAGAAGAGTAATCTGTAGATCCTGCACGTGGCTGGAGGATGTCTTGCAACAGCTTTAGGGTTATATTAGGGTAATATTAAGGATGTATTGGGCTTATTTTACATTGGGGTTATATTGGGATAATGGAAAAGAAAATGGAAACCACTATTTACGTTTTAGGCCTTATAGTCCCCCTTAAATAGATAGAATATGGCTCTGTGTCTATTATAAAAAGATCGCGATATATCCCATCATATTCTATCTACTTCAGGGGGACTATAACTCCTTACCGCCTGGAGAAAAAGAGCCTCAACCCAAATCATGGACCCCTAAACCCTATACCCTACACTCAGGCTTTCGAAGAGGGCGCTCATTTTGCCCTAAAGCCCAAGCCACCTGAACGCTAGTTTTCCAAGCTGTCAAAGCAGAAAGGCATCCCAAACTTCACGAAACCCCTAAGCCCGTAACCTTAAGCTCTAAACCCCAAATACATAAGGCCTCTATCCACGTTAAAGGGACCCCTAGATGTAGGAAAAACATCGCAGGTTAGGAAGGAGCCTGGTATGCTGCTAGCCTCAACCCGAGATGGTGAAAACAGATGCTGGATTGTAGCCTAGGGTGTAGGGTTTAGGGTTTAGGATTTAAGGTTTAGGATTAAGGTTTAATTAGGACTTAAGGCTTAGGGATTGGGGGTTTAGGTTTTGGCCAGCCTGCTCCACTGAATTATTTCTCCTCCTGCCCGAATGCAGAACTCGACATCCCTAAAACCTAACCCCTACACCTGGGGTTTAGGGTTTAAAGCCGGAACCCTGAATCCGAAACCCTAACCCCTACCACTACGCCTCAAAGTCCCAACCCCAAATCCACCCTCAATCGCAAGACCTGCCCGAGCCCTGAAGCGATATTCCCAGACAAAATCTTAGACCTGGTTAAGGAGATGAGGTTCTAGGGCTCAAGGTTTGGGGGTTGGGGGTTTAGGGTTCAGGATTTAGGATTTAGGGTTTAGGGTGCTTTAAGCCTGAAGTCTTATGTAGGGGCTTGAATTAAAATAGCACTTGGGGTATCTTCTACTACAGCGGTATCACGGTGACAATGCAATAGTATTGGTGATGATTCATGCTTGTGCTTCGCGCCCTGCCTCCCCGTATACAATCCACTTTCCATCAAAATGGTGTTCAATTTGTTTCTGCGGCGTTAGTACTTGAGGCCCCTAAGTGCCTCAATCCTAAATTATGCAGTAGCTTTCACTTATTGATTTTCCGTAACCCTAAATAACCCTATCTAACCCCACACCCTAAACCCTAAAACCCCAAACCCTACACCCTAAACCCTAAAACCCTCAACCCCAAAGCCCTAAACCCTACACCCTAAACCCCAAAATCCTAAACACTAAAACCTAAACCCTAAACCCCCAAACCCTAAACCCTAAACCAGCCTCCACCTAAGTATTCAAGCCTTTTTTTTGCATTAAAACCAACTCTTGCAAGCTGCTGCGCTGTCTTTGTAGCTGTCCTCATCCAAACCTTGGGTCTTACAGCACAGTTTAAGGTTTCAGGGCTTATGATTTAGGGTTTAGGGTTTAGGGCTTAAGGAAGATGTCCTGGGAATAACCGCGGCAGAAACTCAAGATGTTCATCATGCTCGAAAAGCAGAATGTACAGCTCTTGTGGCATTTGTAGCTGCCGAACCACCCAAAACCCGAAACCTCAAACCGTGAACCCCAAACCTAAACCCTTAAGCCCTCAAACCCTAAACCCTAGACCCCAATCTTAAACCCTTCAACCCTAAACTAATATTACAAGCACCAGGAGGTGGTTACCTGGCCTGCTGGGTTCGGCTCCAAATGGAGTGGTTTCGAATGGAGGGTTTCAGGGTTTAGGGCTTGGGGTTTAGGGTTTAGGGTCTACAGTCTAAGCCCTTAACCCTAGGCCTAGACCCTATGAGCAGCCAAGGCGGCTGTCTAGGACTCAACAAGTACAATATCAACCCCCCAAGTTCCCTGAATGGTCCCTTACCGGCTGGCTCTCTTTGAAAAGGGCTTAGGGTTTAGGTTTTTAGAGGTTTAGGGTTGAGGCTTTAGGGTTTTGGGTTAAATGAGGCTCTGCGAGAGTTATACAAGGATCACAAGGGTTATGTTCGGCTGAAGCCTTAGAGGTTTGAAACCCCAAGGTGTAAACCTTGAACCCTAAACTCTAAGTAGTAGCTTCCGTTTCCTTTTCCATTATTGCGATAAAACCCTATATAACCCTATCTTAAACCCTTATACCCCTAAACCCTGAACCCTCAACCCCAAACCCCTAAACCCTAACCATGAGGTAGCTTCCGAAAGCCTTATACCCCTAAACCCTCAAGTCCAAACACCCAAACCCTGAACCGTAAGGTAGCTTCCGAAAGTTCAGCAAGCGGCTGTCCATGACGGCCATGGCGTCATCGAAGGCAGCTTTCGCAAGCAGGCACGCCTTCTCCTAGGGACTGCAAGCTTAGGGTTTAGGGTTTAGAGTTTGGGGTTTAGGGTATAGGGCTTAGGGTGTAGGGTTTAGGGATTAGGGCGTGGGGTTTAGGGTTTCGTGTTTAGGACTTAGGGTATAGGGTCTAGGGCTTGGGGTTTAGGGTTTAGAGTTTAGGGCTTGGGGAGACCCCCATAATTAAACTACCATGAATCCTACGTAATCCCCGTTACTATAGTCCCTTCCATTTGGGCGTCCGTTCCCTGAGCCCTAGACCCCAAGCTCTACAGCAGTTTCCAATGTCGTTTCCATTTCCCAACCCTAAACTCTAAAGCCTAACCGCTACAATCAAAGGCTTTTCAGGCATCCGTTCTGGGTCTTTATTGGGAAGGGTTCTGGTCACAGATTATTGATACCGAAGCGACCAGGACTTTTATAGTACCGTACATCATTGATGCTGGGCAGTGCAGAAATGACTCTGGCTCTTCATTGGACTCCCAATTAGGCATTCCTCCCATGCTTATGGATCCCTTGGGAGCCTGACTTTTACGACCATAGCCTGTGGCAGCATTAGCGTTAAGGGCTATGGATTCCCGTCAGCCTCCCCCCACCCCGCGACTACTACCCCTCCCCAGGCTTCCCCGTAATGTAGGATAGTCGAGGCTTCTCCAGGTTAATTCTGGAGGAACCTAGGCATGGGGGGAGGTGGGGTTTGGAGAACTCATGTCTGGATCAGCCCAGAGCAAAGCGGGGAGATCAAGGCCGATACTTGGCCTGGTTAGGGTTGAGGATTTAGGGTTTAGGATTTGGGTTCAAGATACTTAGGGTTTAGGATTTGGGGTTTAGAGTTTAGGATTTGAGTGCAGGATTCAGGGCGTAGGGTTTACGGTGAAGAAGGCATTGATAGCCCTAGTATTCTCAATTTGGTAACCCAGCCCCAACCCCCTACTATCAGGATGACACCAGAGTCATAGAATCTCTATTTTTTGGGGGAGTGGCAGTGGGGATACAAGATTCCCATGACTTGTAGGCATTCCCTTATCTTCAGCTCATTGAAAGTTGACTGAAATGCACAAAGCACAAAATGACATGTAAAGAATGCACACACAAGGCGGCGGCCCGCGTGCTCTTTCTTTGGGTTCCCCTTGTAGCCCACTAAACCCTAAACACAACCTCCCCCCAAACTTGTTTTTAAAATGCCCTTTTGCTAACAATAAATCGCGGCCCTAATTTAGGGTTTGGGGTTTGGGGCTATTGTAAAACATCCGAACTAATTCCTTGGGAGACTACAGTCCAAGGCTCCCCTAATACCCAAACCCTCAAGCCCAAACCCTCAACCCTAAACCCCTAAACCCCACAAAGGCTCCGGGGAAGCTTATACCATTACTTAGGGTTAATCTCAACATGTCGCTTTTTTTAAAACCGAAATGACCACCCCAAACCCTAAGTAATGGTAATAATCCCTCAACCCCCAGGCTCCAGGGATAAGAAAACCCTAAAACCCTAAGGCCCAAGCACCTCAAGCCTAACCCCCAAACCCCACCCCAAACCCTAAATAGTAGTTTCCATGCTCTTTTCCATTACCCCCATATAACCCCCAATATCCCCCCGTATCCCCCTATATCCCCACTAAACCCCTAAACCCAAACCCAAACCCTAAACCCCAAATCCCTAAATCCCTAAATCCCTACACCCCGAGGCTCCGGGCATGGGAAAACCTTGTAGTTGAAGACCTATACTACCCTTTACGGGGTTGAGGGTTTAGGGTTTAGGGTTAAGATTTTAAGGTCAGGGTTTAGGGTTTAGATTTTAGGGTTAGGGTTTAGGGTTTAGCGTTTGGGGTTTAGGGTTTAGAATTTGGGTTTCCTCCTAAGGAGACCACAATCCACGGTTCTGGAGATGAGAAAACCTTAAACCCTATCCTTATACAATCCCCTAAAATGCCTATGTCCCCCTATATCTCTCCCAAAAACCCCTAAATTCCTACACCCCAAGGCTCCCTAAACCCTAAACCCCTAAGAACCCTAAGCCCGAGGCTCCGGAGAGGAAAAAACCTCGTGGTAGAAGACCTATACTCCCCTTCACGGGGTTGACGGTTGAGGGTTAAGGGTTTAGGGTTCAGATTTGAGGGTTAGGGCTTAGGGTTTAGAACTTGGGCTTCCTCCTAAGGAGACTACAATCCAAGGTTCTGGAGATGAGAAAACCTTAAACCCTATCCTTATACAATCCCCTAAACCCCCTATATCCCCCTATATCTCCCCTAAAATCCCTAAACCCCTAAACCCCTAAAGAGACTACAGTCCAAGGTTCTGGAGATGAGAAAACCTCGTAGTAGAAGACCGAGAAGTTCAAAGCCAAACCCAGTCGCACCTCTCAGGGCGCTTTTTTAGGACTTTTTGCTTAAGGACTTTTAGTGATATCATGAATTGTTTAGGACCTATCACTTTTGGGGATTTTAGGGTTTTAGGGTTTAAGGGTTTGAAGGTTTCGGGATTTTTGGATTTAGGGTTTGGGGATTTAGGGTTTAGGGGCTAAGGGTTTGGGTTTTTGCGCTTGAAGATGAATATGCGGAATCAAGGGTGAAGGGTTCCGACAAAGTGGGTATGTGGGGATATATAGGCTCACTTGAACCATAATCTAAACTCCTTAGAGGGGATTCCATAAGGGATTATATAGGGGACTACTGCAGGGGTTGTTAAGGGTATACAGGAGGATACTAGGAGTCTAGACAATGGCTCATTCAGTGTGGCCAGGCAAAACAATTGAAAGCTGATTTTTCGTGTAGTCTACGAGAGAATAATTGCAGTAGTCTTTTCAATTATTCATCCATCTACAATGCTGGTGCCGAAGGGGGTAGCTTTGAGCGGATATTCCAGGGCGAATTGCTGGGATCGTTTAGGGAGTGTTGTTGGGGTCCACACCCCACAATGCCCCTTAAGTACTGGGAACGACAAGGACTTGAGGGTTTGGGGGGCTTTGTATAAGGGAAATTATATGAGGGTCCTCTTAGAGTCCCATTCTATACAGGGCGGGGCGTACTCCTTAAAGATATCATAATATCGCTATTTAGTACATAATATGGTATCTTTAGTATGGTAGCGAAATTTGATTTCCGTAGCAGCAGCGCAGTAGTACGCTTGCCACTCTTTCTTACTTGCAGTATAGACATGACCTTCTCCTTCACTTGTGCACTTTGCTGGCCGTTGCCCCCGAGTATTTTTGAAACCAATTTCAAGTATTGTGTGCGACTCTTCGCACATGCTTCTGTCTAATCATGTCCGAACTGGCCCATCAAGCCCATGACTCCATGACTTGCTTGGACCACCCTTCGAAACCTAGACGCTCAATCCAACATGCGACATTGCAAACCTAGCTGTCTCAAGTACGATAGATGCCTAAACCCTAAACCCTAAACCCTAAGCCCTAAACCCTAAACCCTAAACCCTAAGCCCTAAACCCTAAACCCTAAACCTCACCGTTTTCGGGAAGCACAACAGCAACGCTAAGCCCAAGCCTCCCTAAAGCCCTCCCGGCAAAATCTTAAAACTACCCCAGAGGGTCCATGTACCCAATAATTGGGTACTTGGGTTTGGGATAATAGTACTTCTAGTATAGGTTTTGCGTATGTATATGATTATTGGGTACTTGGACCCTTAGGGCACATTATTTCCCAACAGTCTGCCTGTTTGCCCAAAACTCTGCACCCTAAAGCCTAGACCCTGAACCCTAGTTTCCTGGAGGTAGTGAGGGTTGTATCTAGAACAAATAATACGTTGTCTGGAGATGTTTCTATCATTTATAATCTTCTGCTAATGCTTAGTTTGCCTAGGGCCAGTTATAGAGTCTTCTAAGGATTTCTTCCCTGGGCGCTGATCTTTAGACCCTAGCAAGCCGCCAACTCCAACTCTGACGTTTAACGTTTAGGGTTTAGGGGTTTAGGGGTTGAGGGTTTAGGGGTTGAGGGTTTAGGGTTAGGGGTTTAGGATTGAGGGTTTAGGGTAACCTCCACGCCGTCCAAAAATGTCAAGAACCCCTACGACCAGGCATCATTGCAACCCCTGAAGTTCATAAGCCTCGAAATCACCAGAACAATGGAACCTCCAGAGGGCCAACTCTGGCTTAGCTAAGGAACATACTCGAGGTTCAGGGTTTAGGCTTTAGGGAACCAGCAGCTACAAAAAAACAGCTGAATTTGCATGAGATGATGCTCAAGCCACTATAACTCCTCTTCTGGGTTATAACCCCTGCTAAGTAGATAGAATATGGTCTTGAGTATTTTACAATAAGATCCCCATATACCCCATATTCTATCTACTTAAGGGGACTATATAAGAGCCAGTATAAAGGACTGTAAGCTCCACGATAGTTTTTCCAATGAACCTAAACCCTAGACCCTAAACCGCGTATAAAGGACTGTCAGCTCCACTGTATTTTCCAACGACCTACAATATGATGCTATATGGCTTAACGTAGATTCCTTCCTTGAAGAGTGTAAGGTTTATAGGGTTTAGGGTCTAGGGTGTAGTAGGGTTTAAGGTTCAGGGTCTAGGGTTTAGTAGGGTTTAGGTTCCCTAGAAACCCCATGTCAAACTTAGCTTCCATTGCATCTGCCACTTTCGTTTCTATTTGATTTTCCCATTGGTATTGGGCTCCCCCGACATAATCCCCTAAAGCCTAAACCCCTAAACCCTTAACGCCTAGGTCCTAAATCCTAAGTCAAAAAATTGCGCTCCGCGGCCAAACCCTAAACCCCATCCCCCCCCTCCGCGCCGGATGCGTGGGCGGCAGATCGGAGATTGCTGCTTCCGACGAGCTCTGGTATGCATCGTGAGCCTTTCAGGGTTTAGACTCATGGGTTAAGGTTTAGGGTTTAGGGTTTAGGGGGTTTAGGATCTATTGGGGTTTAGGGTTCAGGGGGTTTAGGATCTTTAGGGGTTTAGGATCTATAGGGGTTTAGGAGTTAGGGCTTTAGGATTTAGGGTTTTTGGGCTTAGGGAACATTAAGAACATGCGGAAGACTATGCATAATCGGAGAAACTCTTGCTGATTGCTTGGAGTTTGGGAGTTGGGGTGGGGAGTTTTCAAGAAATCCTAAACCGGCTTATGCAGCCGATGTGGAGATCGTGGAAGGATCAGACAGCCCATCTGGACCTCCAAGATCCAGCCGTGAAGCCCAAAACACGGAAACCCTAAACACCAAACTCTGTGTGTTGAGAGTTCCCTAAACCCTAAAACCTAAACCCTAAACCCTAAACCCCTAAACCCTAAACCCCTAAACCCCTAACCCCTAAACCCCTAAACCCTAAACGGAGCCCTGAGCTGGGGACTCCACAGAATTAAGGAGCATTCCGCTGCGTAGGCAGGCTGGGGTGTTGAGGATCAAGGTGCTCAGGATTAAGGATTGAGGCTTGCCAATTGGGTGGCGTTCTGCTTTGGTAGTGTCGATGCTCAGGGCTTAGTGCTGAGATTGCGGTACGCAGGTAAGATTGAGGGTTGAGGGGGTGTACAGGTTGGGGTATATTTGGGTGGGGGGGTATACCGGGGTTATATTGGAGTAATGGAATGGAAACCACTATTTAAGGATTAGGGATTAGGGTTTAGGATTTCTGCTCTTTCGCATGAGAAGCTTGGAGATCAGGTTTCAGCTTTTGGGCTGGCACCAGGGTACCGAGCTCTCCAGCATGTGAGACCCTAAACCCCTAAACCCTAAAACCCCCCACAGATCCTTCTTGGCGGGGTCATACGCGGCCCATCATTTTCGGAAGCTTCAAGCAAGGCCCAGAGGTTACTGGACTGCCGTGAGGGTATTTTCATTAGATAAAAGGTTTAGGGCTTAGGGTTT